>OY882861.1:101394946-101569946 GCA_963693515.1 Pipistrellus nathusii | reverse complement strand
AGCCCAGCCTCACCTGCACCCAGGGTGCCCTCGGAGAACAGCGGGCCTCTATAGCCACCCCGCAGGGACCTGCTGCTTCGGCAGTGGTCCCACCATCACCGGATGCCAGCCACCTCGGGCGCAGGCTCCTGTGAGTTCCGAAGCGCTCCCCTCTGGCGGCCCAGGCGTTAGCCCAGCGCAGAGAACAGGCAGCACGGTGAGCGCGGTGAGGTCTGGCAGCAGGGAGGCTTTGCTGAGGAAGTGATGTTTGGACTGAAGAGAAGAGATAGAGAACGGAAAAGGTTAACAGGGTGAATGCATATGTGACTGGGGTGAGGGCAGCATCCCAGGGGGAGAAAAGAGCAGGTGCAAAGGCCCTGGGTCCTGGGTAGGGAGGGGAAGGATTCTGCGGGGACCAGCCGGCCAGGCAGGGAGTGTGAGCGCAGGGAGCTGGAGGCTCCCAGGCGGTGGGAGTTATGCCGTGACCCGGCTTAAGCAGGGAAGCAGGATGCTCAGTTGCGGGAGGCAGAGGGTTGATGGGGAGACAATAATGGAGTTGAGAAGACAAGTGACGAGGCTACTGAGTTGGACACACGAAAAGTGACGGTGCCTTGGGCTAGGGTGGAACTAGCGGTGGAATGGCTGTACCCCAGAAGTTAGGAGAGAGAGTGCATAGAGGGAGGGGGAGAGAGTGGGGAGAGGGAGAGAGAGAGGAAGAGAGAGGGAGAGAGGAGAGAGAGAGAGAGAGAGAGAGAGAGAGAGAGAGAGAGAGAGAGAGAGAGAGAGAGAGAGAGAGAAGGAGAGAGAAGAAGAGAGAGAGGGAGACCGAGAGAGGGGAGACAGAAAGAGGGAGAGAGAAGGAGAGAGAAGGAGAGGATGAAAGAGAAAGAAGGGAAGGGGAAGAGAGAAAGGGAGAGAGAGTGGGGAGAGAGGGAAGGAGAGGAGGAGGAGAGAGAGGGAGGTGGAGGGGGAGAGAAAGAGAGGGGATGGGTAGAAAGAGGGAGGGAGATGGGGAGAGAAACTGAGTGAAACAGAAAGAGAGAGACAAGGAGATAGGGATGTGGAGAGATAGTCCACAGGGTAATCGGACAGGCAGGTGGGTGAGGAGGGCGGGTACAGGTTTCGGACTGAGCTACTTGAACCGGAGGGCTGGCAGGCGGGCTGGGGAGGGAGCGGGGAGCTCCTGGGACCTCTCTGCCCGTGGCTCTGCCTCTGCAGAGTGTCCCGGTTCCTGTGGCTTCTCACATCCCATCCTCCTCTAAGGGCCGCCTCCTGCCAGGGAGCCTTCCCCACCTGCCTGCCCGCTCTCCTTTCACACCTCCCACACGTGTCACTGCCCTTCCCGGAGTGGAGACTCACAGGCAGGGGGTCCTGCTCTTGGCCTCGCCGGACAGGGCCACTGGTGGGGCTGCAATGAGCTGTGTGCCCATGTGCGGATCCGGGCTCAGCCTGGTCCCACTTCCCCAGCCTCTTCGCGGGCACCAAGGGGCCGGCCGAGAAGTACCCAAGCGGCTGGGCTTCGTTAGGTCTCTGGGTTCAGGGCCAAAGGTCGCTGTCCCTCTCCACCCAAGGTCTCTGCTGAGCGTGGGGTTCGCCCTTCACAAGCAGGTTCTCAGAGATGCGCCGTCCACTCAGGGGCTTCCACGGCGGTCCCAGCAGGGGCAGGCTTCCCTGCCCTCTCAGCCAAAGCCCGGGGTGATGCTGACCTGTCCGCTCAGTGTCCTGGCGACTCTGGGCCCAGTGCCGGGCTGGGAGCAGGCAGAGCGCTCAGACCACAGGAGCCTGAGGGGGAGCCCCGGCAGGTGCCGGATGCTGGGACAGTGTCTGCAGGCGGAGTCCAGCCACTCGATAGGTTTACTCGTGTCACGTAGTTTATGTCACGTAATGACTGATTTACTTTAAAAAGTAAAGTTTATTTTTTAGAGCAGGTTAGGTTCACAGCAAAGCTGAGCAGAAGGTGCAGAGGCCTCTCCAGTCCCCGCTGCCCCCACATGCTCAGCCTGCCATCAGCACCAGCCGGAGGGCACTGCCACAGCGATGACCCTCTGAGAGCCTGCCACCCACGGGCACAGCTCGCCTCCGATGCTGTGCGGGCTCCCAGCTGGGGAAGTGCCCAAACACCATTCTCCATGTGGCTCATAGTGCTCTCCCCACCCGGCTCCTCTGAGCCGTACACAGAGCTGGCCTCTGGCCGGGGACTCGGGTGGAGGCCAGGGGGAGGTGTGATGGCATGGCTAACTGTGAGGTGTGTCCCAGATTCCACAGGCTGATGGGTAGCGAGAAGAACGGCTAGACGGATGTTTAAGCCAGGAGACATTAACAGCAGAATCTAGGGATTGAGCATATGAATTTTCACTATAAAATTCTTCCCATTCACTGTCCTTGAAAATCCTCATGGTAGATACAGGAGGGAACATGCTTATCGTGTGGCTCTGATGTGTAGGCTATTGCATGCATTGTGGAAGCCAAGACCTCAGAGGGGTGCGATCCTCAGGACCCCCTCCCCACCCTGCCCCCCGGGCGAGCGGTGTGGCTGTCCTGCCTGCCCCTCCTGCACTCTGTCTCCTCCCAGTGCTCTGTCTCCTTGGCCTTGGCCAGTGCTGCCGGAGTGGTATCGGACCCTGGTACCTTGACGCTGTCTGTCTTCCAGTAAGAACCCACGCTGCATCTCGCTGTTTGTGCTACTCCACGTGCTTGGCCATGGCAGAGGGCGTTTGTGAGCTGCTGAGGGCTTGTCCTGTTTTCTGCAGCCTGCACCTCCCTGACACAGACACTCCTTTCTGCCCAGCCGCCACATTCCCTCACCCGCCCTGAGGTCCGGCCGCGCCCACAGGTTTGCCAGGCGCAGGGCGGCACAGCAGGAGGAGTGCTGCGTTCTCTCTCCCTCACAGCCAGGCGGGGCTGAGGAGGCAAAGAAGAAGGCAGACAGACTGAAGGACACAGGCCTTTGCCTGGGATGAAGAGGGAGGCAAGGGTGAGGGAAGCATGTGTGTATGTATGTGCATGTATGTGTCTTTATTTATATCTGAACATGCATGTACATGTGCGTGGTAGGTTGAGGGAGGGCATAATTGACCAGATGTTGAAGCATGAGGTGCGCAGTCTTTTCTTTCTGGGTGGGAGAGTAACCATGAAGACTCACTTTGCTCCTGTCCCCTGATCTAACAGGAATGAGTGGGAGGGGAGAGAAAAGAAGAGGAGAGGGTCAGAGAGGAGGGGAGGAAAGAAGAGGAGGGAGAACAGGAGAGAAGGAGATGAGGAAACAAAACCAGTCTGCCTTCCCAAATTTCCTACCAGGTGGGAAAGCAGAGGGAAGAAAGTAAAAATAAAGCCACATCTTAGGCTTGCACATTGTGATTAAGCATTTGAGGAATCTCTAGCCAGCAGTGACTTCACATCGGGGCTGCCTGGAACCTATTCCCTTCCAGCAGGTGCCGACTTTCTCTCGAAGAGCGATGCTCCCCGCCACAGGCCACTCCTTATGGTAGAGAAGAGGCCAGAGCCCTTGATCCAGGACAGCAGGGTGGGAGGCTGGCAGCGGGGTGGGTGGTGGACAGCAGGGCGGGTGGCGGGCGGTGGAGTGGGCGGCAGGCAGCAAGGTGGGTAGTGGGCAGGTGCCATATGCATGGCCACTTAGATTACTTATTCTGGGGCATAGAGTCTTGAGTGAGTGAAACAAGGGTGGAGAAGAGTTTGAATTTCCTCATCTCTGTGGGCACCCCCGACAGAACGCGTCATCTCTGTGGGGTCACAGCTTGGTTCTTGCTGCCTGCCCCTCCCAGATGTGTGGCTTCTTGTTTCCTTGTGAGACCCTCACCCCCATGTCCATAGCCCATTATTCACAGTCACCAGATATGGTACAACCTGAATGTCCTTTGATGGGTGAATAAAGAACATGTAGTAGTAGTATATACATACAATGGAACATTATTCAGCTTAAAAAAAAAAAAAGAATGAGGTAGCCCTGGCCAGTGTGGCTAAGTTGATTGGAGCATCATACCACACACCAAGAGGGTGGGGGTTCAACTCCCAGTCAGGGCATATACCCAGGTTGCAGATTCAATCTCCAATTGGGAGGCAAACAATTGATATTTCTCTTTCACATCAATTTTTTTCTCTCTCTCTCTCCCTCTCTCTTCCTCTATCTCTAAAATCAATAAAAATCATATCCTTGGGTGAGAATTAAAAAAGAGAAAGAAAAAGGTATTTCCCGCAGATGAGTCTGGGCCCTGAGCCTGGTGAGAGGAGTAGCGAAGGCTGAGCAGCTGCCACTGCTGAGAGGGAGGTACCTGTCAGACACCTGGTCCCTGAGGTTGGCCATATCCGTTTGTCCTGGACAGCAGCTTCACGGCCAGTGTCTGGTCAAGACTGAGATTCATGAGAGGTTGGAGCAGGGCCTGGGCCTGAGGTCCTGGAGCTGCTCATGAAAGCGCAGCCATGGCATCTCAGCAGGCAGCAGGATACATCCCCACATGCCCAGGGTTGGAGCGTCCCCCCAGGATAAAACTGGGATTACAACTGAAGTATAGGAAACCCTCCTGAATAACCACTGCCCACAGGAAGCTTATAGCCAAGGGCAGGAGCACATCGACACTGGTAGGCAGGGTCGAGGCGCAGAGGGCTGGCCCTGCACCCAACGGTGAAGGCTGAGTGCCAGAGGGAGAGCTCAGCTGCGGGTTCCCCTGAGGACTGTGGGGTCTCAAGTGTAGGCCGGGCTCCCCAGCCAATGCACCCAAGCCAGGAGAAGGCGCCCACATAACATCTGGCCAGAAAAAGCAGTGGGCTGTTGTCCACCAGGAAGAGACACAGGTGCCCTCTTAAAGGCCAACTCATAAATTCCATCCATAGCCACTCCAGCAGAGGGAGGGAAGAGTAGACTAGAGCTGTGTGAGGAGAGTCTGGGGTTCGTGGCTCTTAGGTCAGCTGAGAGGTCAGCTGCCAGGATCCCTGTGCTGAGTCATCCTGTATAATAAAGAGGGAATATGCTAATTGACTATCACACCTTCACAAAGATGGGGAGCCTACAGACAATAAGGAGGAAATATGCTAATTGACTATCACATCCTCAAAGATGGCGCTGCAAACAGCCAAAAGATGGGGGTGCCCAGTCCCCTCAGCCCCGCTGGGGTGACAGGTATGTGGCATGACTGGGCCCAACCACAGGCAGGTCCGACTTCTCCTTGAACCTGCCTCCAGAGTCCCCCAGTCTCCTCAGCCACCCAGCCACCCAGGGCTGGCCCAATGTGCAGGCACACCTCAGATGGCAGCTGCCCAGTCACCCCAGGCCACCTGAAGCTCAGATAACCAGGGCCAGCCAAGGCTTGTGCTGCTGGCAGTGGCGGCAGCAGAGGTGTGATGGGGGCATTGCTTTCCCCTGATTGCTGGGTCGTCTCCTGCCCCTGAGGGCTCCCAGACTGTGAGAGGGGGCAGGCCGGGCTGAGGGACCCCCTCTCCAGTGCATGCATTTTCATGCACCAGGCTTCTAGTTGATTCATAATGCAGACACCATCTTTCTTGGGGCATCAGTCTGGGGAAGAGCAATAGTCCCACTCTCTGGAATACCTCTTGCCCCACTCTGCAGAGCACAGGGCTGCTTCAGGAACTGAGCCTAACAGGCAGCTGGCAGTGGAAGCTGATCTCTGGGATCTTTGGGACAGTTGCTGACCTGCTGCCAGTCTGGATGCTGGTAAAAACCAGCCTTGCTGCACAGCTTGTTCCTTTCCACATGCACCCAGACCCAGCATAGGCAGCCACAAACATTGGATTGCCAGTAGCTCCAAACAGGTTGCCAGGGCCAGTCACAGGCAGCATCTTACACTGGCCTGCACCAGAATTCATCCCAAGAGGCCCAGAATCAATGCACCTAGTGTCCACCTTCAGACAACTACAGAGCAGGGTCCAATAAGCTTCACAGGAAAAAATCCAAGGGGCTATCTTGGCAGACACCAAGCCCTGTTGGGTGAATTCTGCTCTATGCACAGCAGCTCCCACATGTGCTGGGGGGTGAGCCTCACTGACAGTCACTATGAGGGTTGATCCCATGCACAAAGGGGCCAATAGCAATCAAAACTCAACTATAAGAGGACCCACATTAGCCACTCAAGGCATTTTTCGAGCACCCAGTTCAAGTGATCAAGGAGACCACAGCACTGGGTCCCATTACTATTTACAACCACTCTGCCAAGTCTGGGAATCATAGCAGATCTATCAATACATAGGAACAAACACAAAGATGCAACAAAAATTGAGAGTCAAAGAAACAATTTCCAAATAAAAGAACAAAATTCTCCAGAATAAGAGCTAAAAGAAATGGAAGTAAACAATTTACCAGATATAGAGTTCAAAGTAATGATTATAAGGATATCCAAAAACATGAAAAAAAACACACACACACAAAAAAAACATAGAACCATGGAAAAAAAAAACAGTAAGAAATGAAGAATGGCATATCTGAAATAAAGTATACCTGACCAGCATGACTCAGTGGTTGAGCATCAACCTCTAAACCAGGAGGTCACAGTTCGATTCCTGGTCAGGGCACATGCCTGGGTTGTGGGCTTAATCCCCAATGGGGGGCATGCAGGAGGCAGCCAATCAATGGTTCTCTCTCATCATTTATTTTTTTCTCTCTCTCCTTCCCTCTCTGAAATCAATAAAACAATATTTTTCAAAAAGAATATACTGGAAGGAATAAACAATAGGTTGAATGAAGCAGAGGACCAAGTCAATGATTTAAAAGACAAAGTAGAAAAAAAAACACCCAATCAGAGAAAAAAGAGTATTACAAAATGAAGAGAGTTTAGGGACCCATGGGACAACATGAAGCATAACAACATCTTCATCTTAGGATACCAAAGGGAGATGAGAGAGAGCAAGTATCAAGAACCTAGTTTAAACAAAATACTTACTGAAAATGCCCCTAACCTGGTGAAGGAGAAGACACACAAGTCCAGGAAGAGCAAAGAGTTTTAAGCAGGATAGACTCAAAGAGACCCACAGACACATCATACTTAAAATGGCAAAGGATAAAGACAAGGAGAGGAAGCTAAGAGCTTCAAGAGAAAGACAGTTACCCACAAGGGAGCTCTCATAAGACTGTCAGCTGATTTCTCAACAGAAACATTTTAGCCAAAAGGGAGTGGCATTAAATATCCAAAGTGATGAAAAGCAAGAACCACTTTATGAACAATTATATGCCAACAAATTGAACAATCCAGATGAAATGGATACATTCCTAGCAAATACAATCTTTGAAAACCAAATCAGGAATAATCAGAGAATCTGAATAAACAGATTACAATTAATGAAATTGAACCAGTAATCACAAAACTACCAACAAACAAAAGTTCTGGACTGGATGGCATCACAGGTGAATTTTACCAAATTATTCAAAGAAGTGCTATCATGTATCCTTGTCAAACTACTTTAAAAAATTCAAGAGGATCAAAGACTCCTAAACTCACTTCAATAAGCCCAACAATATCCTAATTCCAAAACCAGATAAAGACACTACAAAGAAAAAATATTATAGGCCAATATCCCTGATAAACATGTGTGCTAAAATCCTTAACAAAATATTAGCAAACCAAATACATAATATATTAAAATGATCATAGATGGTGATCTGATGGGATTTATTCTGGAGATACAAGGTTGGTACAATATCCACAAATCAATAAACAAAAACAAAATGAAGGACACAAACTACATGATCATAACAATAGATGAAGAAAATGCATTTGATAAAACCCAGCAGCCATTTGTGGGGAAAAAAAAAAAACTTTCTATAGGAATAGAGGGAATATAGCTCAACCAAGTAAAGATATTATTTTTAAATTTTATTATTATCTTAAATTTTATCTTTATTGTTGAAAGTATTCCACTTTGTTTGTTTGTGTTTTTTCCATTGACCCTCACCCAAAACTTGTCTCTCTCAGACCTTCACCACTCTAACATCTGTGTCCATGGGCAATGCATATTTGCATGTAAGTTCCCTGGTTAATCACTCTTCTCCCCCACTTTCTCCTCCCCCCTGCCTTTCCTCTGAAATTTGTCAGTTTGTTCCCTGCATCTATGCTTCTATTTTATTCATCAGTTTATTTTGTTCATTAGATTCCACATATGAGTAAGATCATGTGATATTTGTCTTTCTCTGACTGGCTTATTTTGTTTAGCATAATATTCTCTAGGTCCATTCATGCTGTTGCAATTGGTAAGAATTCTTTCTTTTTTCTTCTTCTTCTTTTTTAATAGCTGCTTAGTATTCCATTGTATAAATGTAGCACAGCTTTTTTATTTACTCACCTGCTGATGGGCATTTAGGATATTTCCAAATCTTAGCTATTATAAATTGTGCTGCATGAACATAGGGGTGCCTATATCCTTTCTGATTGGTGTTTAAGGTTTCCTAGGATTTATTCCTAGAAGTGAATCAATGAGTCAAATGGGAGATTCACGTTTACTGTTTTGAGAAAATGCCATACTGTTCTCCACAGTGGCCACACCAGACAGCATTCCCACCAGCAGTGCACTAGGGTTCCCTTTCCTAAACATGCTCTCCAGTGCTTGTCATTTGTGATTTTCTAGGTGTGAAGTGATACTTCATTGTCATTTTAATTTGCATCTCTTAGAAGATTGGTGACTGAGCATTTTTTTCATATGTCTTTTGGCCATCTCTATGTCCATTTGGAGAAGTGTTTATATAAGTCCTTTGTCCATTTTTTAATTGTATTGTTTGTCTTCCTTTTGTTAAGTTGTATGAGTTCCCTATATATTTTGGAAATTAACCCCTTATTGGATATATTATTGCCTGTGTGAACCATGCCCCACGTGGCTTAAGGTTCAGGATCTGGGGAAGGGCCATGCACAAATGACAGAAACAAGAAATAATAATTTGGAAATTGGGGGAGAGGGGACAAGAAGAGAATCCAATGCAAAAGGAAGGACTTCCCTGGTGCCCAGGCCTTGCCAACCTTTTATTCAATTTTGGATACACATATAGCCCTTAGGCAGGCAATTCCGGTAACAGACATACTATCTTAAAGCTCAATAAATATTAGTAAAGATTTACTCTGAGACTATTTGGTCAGGAAATTGCTTGAGCTACCATTGTCTTGACTTAAACAACTGGGGTATAACTCTGGCCCTTGCCAGGGCTCAAGGTTCACCAGTGTTCTGGGCTCCTTGTTTACACTTCTTTGATAGTGAAGACAATGGGTAGCTTCCAACAACTGCCATATATGTTCTCTTATATATGGGGCTCCCTTTTCATTTGTTGATGGTTTCTTCTGCTAGGCAGAAGATTTTTATTTTGATATAGTCCCATTTGTTTATTTTCTCCTTAGTTTCCTTTGTCCTAGGAGATGTATTCGTAATCATATTGTTATGAGAGATGTCTCATATTTTGCTGCCTATGATTTCTTCTAATATTTTTTTTATAGTTCCATTAGTTACATTTTAGTCTTTAATCCATTTTTGAGTTTATTCTTGTGTGTGGTATAAGTTGGTGTTCTAGTTTCATTTATTTGCTTGAACCTGAACAGCTTTCCCAACACCATTTATTGAAGAGACTGTTCTTACTCCATGCTCTTGCCTCCTTTGTCAACTATTAATTGAGCATAATGGCTTGGGTTGATTTCTGGGGTATCAGTTCTGTTTCATTGATCTATATGCCCATGCTTGTGCTAGTACCAGGCTGTTTTGATTATGGTGGCCTTGTATTATATATATATATATATATATATATATATATATATATATATATATATATATATATTTATAGCACATTGTATTATAACTTGATATCTGGTATGGTGATCCCTCCTACTTATTTTTTCTCAAGATTGCTGTGATTATTTGGAATCATTTTGGTTTTATATATATTTTTGAGAGTTTGTTCTAGATATGTCTTTGGTATTTTACTAGGAATTGCATTGAATTTATAGATTGCTTAGGGTCATATGGACATTTTTATTATGTTGAACTCTACTAATCCATGAACATGGTATTTTCTTCCACTTGTTTATATCTTCCTCTATGTCTTTTTCAACTTCCCATAGTTTTCTGAGTATAAATTTTTTATCTTCTTGGTTAAATTTACTGCTAAGTATCTCAATATTTTTGTTATAATGGTAAATGGGATTGTTTTTTTTTATTTATTTTTCTTTCTGAGAGTTCATTATTGGTATATAAGAATGCCATCAATTTCTGAGTGTTAATTTTGTATCTTGACTTATTGCCAAATTCATTTATTAAATCTATAAGTTTTCTGATGGATTCTTTAGGATTTTCTACTATACATAAAATATCATGTCACTTGTGAATAATGACAGTTTTACTTCCTCATTTTCAATTTGGATGCCTTTTGTTATTTTTTTTTTCTTATCCAATTGCCAAGGCTAGGAGTTCAAGTACTATATTGAGTAATAGTGGTGAAAACAGACATTCCTGTCTTGCTCTTGTTCTTAGGAAAAATGGTTTTATTTTTTTCCCATGAAGTATGATGTTGGATGTATATATGGCCTTTATTATGTTGAGGTATGATGCTTCTTTTCCCACTTTGCTAAGGTTTTTATTTAAAAGGGGTACTAGATTTTATTGAATGCCTTTTCTGCATTAATTGATATGATCATGTGATTTTTGTCTTGCAATCTGTTTACTGATTTGATATTAAACCATCCTTACATCACCAGAATAAATCCCCCTTAGTTGTTGTGTATGGTCTTTTTAATGTATTGCTGGATACAATTGCCTAATATATATATATATATTTTTTGTTGTTGTTGTTGAGGATTTTAGCATCTATGTTCATCAGGGATATTGCTCTATCATTTTCTTTCTTTATAGTATCTTTAAGTTGCTTGAGAATAAGGATAATCTTGGCCTCATAGAAAGAGCTTGGAAGTCTTCCTTTCTCTTCAGTTTTTTGAAATAGTGTGAGGAAAATAGGTGTTAATTCTTTGAATGTTTGGTAACAGGACGTTGTTTGGTGGGAATTTTTTTTTTTATTACTGGTTCAATTTCATCAGTAGTTACTGGGCTATTTGGGTTTTCTGAATCTTCCTGATTGAGTTTTAGAAGATTGTATTTTTCTAGGAATATGTCCATTTTGTTCAGATTGTCCAGTTTGTTGGAATACAGTCTTTCATAGTATTTTTTTTGTTTTGTTTTGTTTTTACAATGCTTTTTACTTCCATGGCTCAGTTAGTTCAACTTTTTTGTTTCTGATTTTGTTTATATGAGTTCTCTCCCTTTGTTTCTTAATTAGCCTGGCTAGATGTTCTTCGATCTTGTTTATCTTTTCAGACAACCAGCTCTTGGTTTTGTTAATCTTTTGTATTGATTTTTAGTCTCTACATCATTTATTTCTGCTCTCTTCTTTATTATTTCCTTCCTTCTACTTAATTTTGGCTTTTCTATTGTTCTGTTTCTAATTCTTTAATTTGTAGAGTTAGACAATTTGTTATTTTTTTTCTTATTTTTTGATTTAGGTCTCTAATGCTATGAAGTTTCCTCTCAAGACTGCATTCACTCTGTCCCATAGATTTTGAGATGTTGTGTGTTCATTTTCATTTGTTTTTGGATCCTATTTATTTCTTCTTTGATCTCATTTAACCCATTCATTGTTTATTTGCATGTTATTTAGTTACCATGTGTTTGAATATTTTTAAAAATATATTTTATTGATTTTTTTCAGAGAGGAGGAGAGAGGGATAGAGAGCTAGAAACTTCGATGAGAGAGAAACATCCACCAGCTGCCTCTTGCACACCCCCTACTGGGGATGTGCCCGCAACCAATGTACATGCCCCTGACCGGAATTGAACCTGGGACCTTTCAGTCCGCAGACTGACGCTCTACCACTGAGCCAAATCGGTTTCAGCTATTTGAATATTTTTAATGTTTTTATTGTTATTGATTTCTGATTTCATGCCATTGTGATCTGAGAAGATGCTTGATACAGTTTCAATCTTATTGAACTTGTAGAGACATAGTTTGCATCCTAATATGTGGTCTGTCTTTGAAAATGTCTTTGTTGATTTTTTGTCTAGAAGACATATCCAGTGATGTTAGTGTGGTGTTAAAGTCCCATATTATGATTATAATAGAGATCTGGTGCACAAATCTGTGCATGGGTGGGCTTCCTCCTGGGTGACTGGGGCCATCTCACCCAGTCCCAATTGGGGCCGGCTCCAGGAGGGGCCATGGGAGGTTGGCTGGTGGCTGGAGGTTGGCTGTGGGAGCGTACTGATAACCAGGGGGCAGCTTCTGTTTTTGAGCATCTGCCTCCTGATGGTTAATGCACATCATAACTATTGGCCAGTCATCCAGTTATCTGATCATCTGATCATAATGGTCCCTTAGGTCAGTGGTTCTCAACCTGTAGGTCTCGACCCCTTTGGGGGTTGAACGACCCTTTCACAGGGGTCACCTAAGATCATCGGAAAACACAGGTATTTACATTACAATTCATAACAGTAGCAAATTACAGTTATGAAGTAGCAAAGAAAATAATTTTATGGTTGGGGGTCACCACAACATGATGAACTGTCTTAAAGGGTCATGGCATTAGGAAGGTTGAGAGCCACTGGCTTAGGCTTTTATATATATAGATTATTGTCAACCTCTCCCTTAAAATCCTCCAGAAGTTTGTTGTTGTTTTTTCCTTCACATATTTGGATGCTCCTATATTAGGCTCATATGTCTCTTAGAGTTATATCCTTTTGTTGTATTGATTCCTTTAGTGTTATGAGGTTGCCTTCCTCATTTTGAAATCTACTTAGTTAGTTATGAGTATTGCTATTCCAGCTTTTTTAAATTTCCATTTGCCTGGAAAATTTATTTCTATACCTTCCCTTTCTGCCTATGTGATCCTTTTGTTCTGAAGCAGGTCTCTTATTGACAGGATTAATATGGGTCATCTTTTCTTATCCATCTGGCTACTCTATGTTTTTTAAATGCTACCCATCTAGCATTTAAGCCATTTACATGTAAGGTTATTATTGATAGGTAATTACTTATTGTTATTCTTGTTTTATGTCTGTGTTCTATTTTTCTCTCTTTCTTCTTTTTACAACAGTCCCTTTAACATTTCTTGCAGTGCTGGTTTGGTGGTAAAGTATTCTTAATAAATTATTTTAGCCTTTTTTTGTTGTCTGTGAAACTCTTTATTTCACCTTCCATTTTGAATGATAGCTTACTATGATAGATAGAGTAGTCTTGGGTTCAGTGTCTTGGTTTTCATTATTTTGTATACTTTATGCCACACTCTTCTGGCCTGAAATGTTTCTATTGAGAAATCAGTCTAATGGGAGCTCCTTTGTAGGAAACTTTTTGTCTCTCTCTTATACCCTTTAATATTTTTTATTTGTTTTAATTTTTGCCATTTTAATAAATATATGCCTAGTTGTGGGTCTTTCTTTTGGTGTTCATCTTAAATAGGACTCTGTTTTTTCCTAAACTTGAGTGACTTTTTCCTTCATTAGATTAGGGGAAATTTCTGTTATTATTTCTTCAAACAGATTCTCTCTTTCTGAGATTTTGCTCTCTGGCATCCCTATAATGCAAATGTTGTTATATTTCATGTTGCCTCAAAACAAACTTACATTCCCCTCCTGCTTTTTAATTTTTTCTACTTGCTGCTCTGAATGAGTGTTTTTTTCTATCTTGTCTTCTGATTCACTGATTTGGTCCTCAGCTTCTTCTAGTCTACTGCTGAATCCTTCCAGGGAGTTTATATAAGCTATGTAATTCCTCATTTCCAATTGATTCTTATTTATTGTTTCAAGCTCTCCTTTCAAGTTAGTGTAGCTTTCATGATACCCTTATAACTCTCATTAATTTGCTTGTAGTTCTTACTGAATTGTTCGCACCCCCTTATTATCATTACTCTGACTTCTGTCTGACAAATTGTTTACTTCCTATTCATTTAGATATTTTTCTGGTGACTTTTTTCATTTGAAGGTTGTTTCTTTGTCTCCTCATTTTTCTATCCCTATGTTTTTTTCCCCTATATATTACATAAAACTGCTATGCCTCCCAGATTTTGTGGAATGGTCTTATGTAATAGGTGTTTTATAGGACACAGTAGTGCAGTTTCCTAGAACTCTAGGAAAGCCCCTTACTTGAGTTTTGTTGGTTTTCTTATTGTAATTGTGTCTTGAATATTATTGTCCCATTCATGGATGGAGTCTCCTCTCAGGCTGGCTGACTATGTGGCTCACCCCCCAACCACGTTGTGTGAGTTGTGAAGATGCTGAGTGAACAGAACAAAATACAACACAACAAAACACAAAATAGAAGAAACAAAACAAAAACATACACAAGACTCTTTCAGCGCCAACAGAAAAAAACCACCAGAGAAGAGAAAATTAGTAAAGAGAAAAGGAGGTAAGAATGAGAGAAATAAGAAAAAATATGAGAAGAAGAAAAAAAGTAAACAAACAATAAAAGCACTAATGAAAAACAGCAGAAAGAGGGGGGATAAAAATGTAGGTGCAGAGCTTAAATAAAGAAAATAAGAATAAAGAATTGGAAGAATAAGAGAAAGAAATGGTTTAATGCCCAGTCAGTCATCAGGGACTGACACTATATTTTCTGTCCAAAAGATAAAATCAGCTGAGCACTTAACATGTTAAAATAAAAAAGGGGGGAAAGGAATGAAAAAACAAGAAAAATTTGCAAAGGAAGATAGAGGATAAAGCTAATAAACCTAAAATAAGAAAAATTAAAAAGATGAGAAAGCAGCAGAAAAAGAAAAGAAATAAAAGAGGAAAAAAATTGAGTAGTAAAAAGGAAGAGGAAAATCAGATATATGAATGAAACAACAAAGACTAGAATAGCCAAAAACCGGTTTGGCTCAGTGGATAAAGTGTCAGCCTGTGGACTGAAAGGTCCCGGGTTTGATTCAGGTCAAGGACATGTACTTTGGTTGCAGGCACATCCCCAGTAAGGGGTGTGCAAGAGGCAGCTGATCGATGATTCTCTCTCATTGATGTTCCTAATTCTCTATCCTTCTTCCTCTCTGTAAAAAAAATCAATAAAATATATATTTTTTAAAAAGACTAGAATAATTACAAATCAATAAAGCAGATAGATAAAAAAATATAAATTTAAAAAGGAGAAAAAGAAACAAAAGAGAAAACAGGAAAGAGAGAGAGAGAGAGAGAGAGAGAGAGAGAGAGAGAGAGAGAGAGAAAATAGAAAAAAGAAAGTGAAGTGGCGTTTGTTTCAGCGAGTTTAGTGCCCCTGGGAGCTTGCTTTGGACCCCACTCTTCTGTTCTGTCTACTGATTCTGTCCTTCCTGTGAGGTACAGGGACTGAGTTCCTTTGGCATTAGGCAACTTGCTGGAAGCTCCATCAACCCACCTATTCACTCTTTGTGTCTCCACTGCCAGCAGGAGGGCCAATCAGCCCCCAAGCAGGTTTGTTAGCAGCCTGGGCCCAGGGCTGGTCAGCACACTCCCCTGTTCCCCAGGCTCCGCCCCTGCCCACCTTTGCCTGCTAGCCACCTGTCAAAGGTCTTTTCTGCAGAGGCTTTAGGTGGGGAGGTGCCCTGTAGTTTTCAGGGAATGTGCTCAGTGTGTGTCCCTGTCTCAGAGCTGCTCCTCCACAAGTTGCCCAAATTATTGCTTTCCTTGGCTGGACAAAGATACTGTGTGGAGACCAATAAGGAGGGCTAGAAACCCGGAGTTCTTACCAGTTCTCCTGTGTGGGGAAATTATCAGTCTGGTTCCCAGATAGGGAGGGGCAGCCCCTCCCCCAGCCCGGGCACTGATGCTCCTTGAGACTGTTCAAACCTGTAGGCCTGGCCTCTGCTTTGCTCCTCTGTTAAACTACAAATGCAGGGTGTGGTATGAGGGCTCCTGAGGGTGGGGTGGGCTGTATCACCTAGGGCTGTTTTTTCATTTTCCTGCCCTGTGGCTGCTGGGGCCCATGACTGAATGCTCCAGCTGCTGTTTTTCCACATCTCCCCAAAGTGCTTCCCTCCCCAGCTTCTCCTCAGGCACCTGGAGTCCATTTCTCTTTCCCTGCTCCAAAGCCTCCAGTGAGTAGCTGCAAATGAAAACTCCAGTGCTCTGGGTTAACAAAGAAAAAAGAAACAAAACTGGGACTTCTCTCCAACATGCTCTGGTCTGCCAGCTCCAGACTCCCCAGCAGCCAGCAGCCCTGCCACCTGTCACGGTTGATATTCCAGGGCCATGAGTCTTAGCTCTGGTGCTCTGAGCTGTGCAGCCATGGGCTCTGGATATTTTATCTTCTTAGCAGCAGTTCTCAACCTTCCTAATGCTGCGACCCTTTAACCCCCAACCATAAAACTACTTTCGTTGATACTTCATAACTGTAATTTTGCTGCTGTTATGAATCATAATGTAAATATCTGTGTTTTCCGATGGTCTTAGGCGACCCCTGTTAAAGGGTCATTTGACCTCCAAAGGGGTCGCGACCCACAGGTTGAGAACCGCTGTTCTAAGGGAACAGACCCTCCCATAGCCCAGCGCTCCCTCCTCCCTCTGCCTCTGCCTTCCACCCCTGGGAGCGGGGTCAGCTCCTCTCTCGATCTTGCCCTTCCTACTCGTCTCCAGGTGTATTCCATCATTCCTTGATGTAAACATCCTTCTAAGCGGGACCTCAGTTGGTAATTCCATGTGAAAGTTCTTTAGTTTAGTTGTATTTCAACTGTGGCATTGGGACAAGGTGTACAACAGGTCTGCTTATTTGGCTGCCATTTTTATTCCCACCAATAAAGGTCTTATATGACAAACCCGCAGCCAATATCATATTTGATATGCAAAACCTACAAGCATTTCCTTTAAGATTGGGAACAAGAAAGGGATGACCAATTTCACCACTCTTATTCAACATAGTACTGGGAGTACTAGCCACAGTGATCAGACAAGCAACAGAGATAAAACACATCCAAATTGGAAAGAAAGATTTAAAACTTCCATTATTTATAGATGGCATGATCTATACTAATAAAAGCCTAATTGGGCAATCAGGCTGACAGGAAGGGCAGTTAGGGATGATCAGGTCAGCAGGCAAGGGCAGTTGGGGGCAATCAGGCAGCAGGGGAGTGGTTAGAGGGTGATAGGCTGGCAAGCAGAAGTGGTTAGGGGCAATCAGGCAGGCAGACAGGCAGGCAAGCAGTTAGGAGCCAGCAGTCCCAGATTGTGAAAGGGATGTCTAATGGCTGGTTTAGGCCTGATCCCTGGCAGTCAGACATCCCCCGAGGTCCCAGATTGGAGAGGGTGCAGGCTGAGCTGAGGGACAATGCCCTCCCCCTTCTCCCCCCCCCCGTGCATCAATTTTGTGCACTTGACTTCTAGTATCCTATCTAATAAAAGGGTAATATGCAAATTGATCATACCTCCACTACATCCACAAGCCACGCCCACCAGCCACACCCCAGCCATGCCCCAGCCACACCCACCAGCCAATCAGGAGCAAATATGCAAATAAGCCCAGCCAAGATGGCTACAGCCAAAGAGAGAGCAGAGGAGAAGCTTGGGTTTCCCCAGCTATAGAGGAAGCCAAACTTTCCACCTGTCCTTGCTGGCCCAGGTCTCCACTCAATGCTACAAAGTTTCAATAATAAAAGACAAATAAATCCCAACAAAACTGGCAGTAGCCATGGAGCTGGAGAGAGCAGGATGCTAGGGTTGCCCTGGCAATGGAGGAAGCCAAACTTCTGCAGCACTGACCTGCCTTGGCTTCTGCTTAAGGCTACAAAGTTTCAATTATAGAAGATAAATAAATCCCAACATAAATGGCTCTGGCCACAGAGTGAGAAGGAGGCTTGGCTCCACTCCAGACTATAAAATTTCAATTGCAGAAGATAAATAAATCCCATATACTAAGGCCTCCACTTGGGTCACTGTGGGGCATGGCCAGATGCAAAACACCACAGGCTGCTTGCCCAGGCTGCCCCACATCTCAAAGGAACCCACACCCTGATCTGGGTCACCCTTCAGGGCAAACCAGCTGGTCCCCACCCATGAACCAGGCCTCTATCCTGGTTCTAATAAAAGAGTAATATGCAGATTGACCATCACTCCAACACACAAGATGGCTGCCCCCATGTGGTCAAAGATCCTGCCCCCATGTGGACACAAGATGGACACTACAAGATGAACAGCAAGATGGGGGCAATCAAGCCTGCAGGGGAGGGCAGTTGGGGGTGACCAGGCTAGCAGAGAAGGGAAGTTGGGGGTGACTGGGCCTGCAGGGAAGGGCAGTTGGGGGGACCAGGCCTGAAGGGAGGGCAGTTAGGGGTGACCAGGCTAACAGAAGAGGGAAGTTGTAAGTGACAGGGCCTTCAGGGAAGGGCAGTTGAGGGGAGACCAGGCTAGCAGAAGAGGGAAGTTGGGAGTGACAGGGCCTGCAGGGAAGGGCAGTTGGGGAGAGACCAGGCCTGCAGGAAGGGCAGTTAGGGGTGACCAGGCCTACAAGGGAGGGCAGTTAGGGGTGACCAGGCCCCCAGGGAAGGGCAATTAGGGGCAAATAGGCTGGCAGGGGAGCAGTTAGGCATCAATCAAGCTGGCAGGGGAGCAGTTAGGGGCAATTAGGAAGGCAGGCATGTGAGCAATTGGGAGCCAGCAGTCCTGGATTGTGAGTGGGATTCCAGATTGGAGAGGGTGCAGGCTGGGCTGAAGGACACTCCCCCATGCATGAATTTTGTGCACTGGGCCTCTAGTTCTATATACAAAATTATAAAGATTCCAAAAAATCTACTAGAACTGATAAATGAATTCAGTAAAGTACCAGGATACAAAATAAATATCAAAAAATCAGTTGCATTTTTATAGACCAATAATGAAGTATCAAAAAGGAAAACCAAGAGAACAATTCTATTCATAATTGCTTCAAAAATATCTAAAAATATATTTAACCAAGGATGTAAAAGACCTGCACTTTAAAAATTATTAAACACTAAAAAAAGAAATAAAAGAAGATACAAATAAGTGGAATCATATTCATGGATAGGAAGAATAATGGACATCCATTAAAATGTCCCTAGTACCCAAAGCAACCTACAGATATAATGCAAATCCTATCAAGATACCAGTGTTGTATTCTACTGAACTACAACAAATATTCCAAAAATTTATATGGAACTACTAAAATACCAAATAGCAACAGTGATTTTGAGAAAGAACAAAATTGGAAGAATCATGCTATGATACAAGGCCATAATAGGAAAATGGCATGGTACTAGTATAAAAACTGACATGTAAATCAATGAAATAGAATAGAGATACTAGAAATAAACCCATGCCTTCATAGCCAATATTTAACAAAGGAGGCATGAACATAGTATGGGGTAAAGACAGTCTTTTCAATTAATGGTGTTGGGAAAATTAGATAGACACATGCAAAAAACAAAACAAAACAAAAAAAGAGACAAGACCAACAATTTATACAATGCACAAGAATAAACTAAAAAATGGATAAAAGACTAAAATGTAAGTCATGAAACCATACAAATCTTAGAAGACAACACAGGCAGTAAAATCTTAGACATTTCCCATGACAATATTTTTTTCTGATATATCTCCTCAGACAAGTCAAACAAAAGAAAAAATAAACAACTGGGGCTACATTAAACCAAAATAAAATTTTCACTGTAAAGGAAACCATCAACAAAATGAAAAGACAACCCCTGAATGGGAGAACATACTCGCTGATACACCTGATAAGGTGTTACTATTCAAAATCTCTAAAGAACTTATAAAACTCAACAACAACAAAATAAACAATCTAATAAAAATGGGCAAAGCATCTGAATAGGCATTTCTCCAAAGAGGACATACAGTGGCCAATAGACCTGTGAAAAGATGCTCAATGTCACTATCTTAAGAGAAATACAAATTAAAACACAATGAAATATCACCTCACACCTGTCAGAATGGCTTCCGTCAACAAATTAACAAAAAAGTGTGGACAAAAGCAAACTCATGAACTGTTCATAGGGATACAGATTGGTGCAGTATGAAATTTCCTTAAAAAAACTAAAAATGAATCTGCCTCATTACACAGCAATTCTACTTCTTATAGTTTATCTAAAGAAAACCAAAACACTATTTCAAAAGGATATAGGTGCCCCTTATTCATTGCAGCCTTATCTATATACTAGAGGTCCAACTTATGAAATTAGTGCAAAAATAGGCCTCCCTTCATATGGCTGCTGGCACCAGCTTCCCTCTGGCACCCAGGACCCAGGCTTCCTTCCAGCCCTGGCTTCCTCTGGAAGGTAGTCTGGAAGGATGTCCAGTCTAATTAGCATATTACTCTTTTATTATCATATATAATAAAAGCCTAGATGATGTCATGCCCTTGCTTTATGCCTTTGCATGATGCTGCCACAAGATGGTCACCACAAGATGGCTATGCACATAGTGGAAGGAGGGCCCATTGGCTGCTCCAAGTGGTGAGGCTTGGGGGGTCCTACAGCTCTGTGCAGCACAGAGGAGGCCGATCTTGGTGTCTCTGCTACTTCGTGCAGAGGTGGTGGGTCCTGATGGTAGAGATGGGTTGCGGCAGGGGAGGGCAGTTTTGGGCAATGAGGATGGCAGGGAAGGACAGTTGTGGGTGATAAGGCCCCAGCAGGGAAGGAAAGTTGGGGGCCATCAGGCTGTCAAGGGAGGGAAGTTGTGGCAATCAGACCCTGGCATGGGAGGGAAGTTGGGGGCCATCAGGCCAGCAGGGGAGAGCAGTTGGTGATGATCAGGATTGCTGGGGAACGTTTAGGGGGTGATCAGATTGGCAGGCAGAAGTGGTTAGGGGCAATTAGGCAGGCAAGCAGGTGAGCAGTTAGGAACCAGCATTCCTGGATTGTGAGAGGGATTACAGATTGGAGAGCTCTTATCCCAGCATTAAGAAGGGTTTAGCAATCTGGAGAAAGGCTGTGCGTAGATTAAGTAGGAGTCCAAGGATGAAAGATAGTTTTGAAAGGCATTGGGGTCAGAAGAGCTTCAGCTAAAGGAGCTAAATATTTCTCCTTGACTCAGGACCCCATGCTTTTTATTAACACAATTTGTCCTAAGGCAAGGTGGAGATAATACACTTCAAAGGGTAGGGTATACAGAGCTGTTCAGGTGTTTGGCTAACAGGAGGCAATAACATGTAGATTAAGATGCCTGAGCTTCTGGCCCAAACAATCATCCTATTCAAGTTTGCAGGAAGTGCCCTCTAGCCACTCCAACAGGTCCTTATATGTGTGACTCAGCCCTTGTTGAGCCCCCAGGTTTCATCAACCTTTGATAAAACTCTTGTAATTATGAAATGCTGGAATTGGCTCCCAGCAGAGAGGGTGCAGGCCAGATTGAGGGACACCCCCCATGCACAAATTTCTTGCACCAGGCTTCTCATTACGGATATAAAAGCCCAGTGACCAGAATGACTAGAACAACTGATGGCTATGACGTTCACTGAGGCAGCCAACCAGCCTGATCCTGGCCCTGACCCCACCCCCCACCCCGCAGTAGGCCTGACCCTCATTGGCTCCCAACACTCCAATAGCTGTCTGGACCTGCCCGTGGCCCCTCCCCCTGGCTGACTCCACCTCTGATCAGCCCCTAAAACCGTGATTAGGGGCAGGGCTGGCTAGCCAACCACCTGTGGTCCCTCCTCCCCACCAGTCCAGCCAGATGGGTCCCCATTGGGATGGGCTGGCTGGATCCCACCCATGCACAAGTTTGTGCACTGAGCCTCTAGTTTATAACCAAGATTTGAAGCAGCCCAAGTCTCCATTAGTAGATGAGTGAATAAAACAGCAGTGATAAACTTACACAATAGACTATTACTCAGTCATAAAAACAATGATATCTTGAGAAACCAAGATGGCAGCATAGGTAAACACCTAAACTTCTGCCTTGCACAACAATTTCAAAACTACAACTAAAAGACAAAACAGACATCATTCAGGACCACCAGAAGGCTGGCTGAGTAGAAATTCTACGACTAGAGGGAAAGAGAAAAGCACACTGAGACTCAGAGGAACTGTAAGAGGCAGAGGTGTGGAGACGCGTGCTCACAGAGAAGACTGGCAACTGAGTGTGCAGCTGGCTTTCTCAAGCAGGAGGGAGACAAAAGCTCCCAACTGCCCTGAACTCTAGTTACTGGTGAAACTCTAGGGACCCAGACTCATATTGGGTGAAACTGGACTGTCAGGAAAGAAAAAAGCACACTGAGACTCAGAACTGTGGAAGGCAGAGGTACTGAGGCACATGTGCAGAGGGTGGGCAATTGAGTATCTGGCTGGCTTTCTCATGTGGGAGGGAGACAAAAGCTCCCGACTGCACTGAACTCCAGTTCCTGGTGAGAATCTGGGAATCCAGACTCATTCAGGGAGAAACTGGACTGCCTGGAAGCAGGCAAAACTCAAGGGCAGCTTGCTCTCAGAGGTGCTTACAGTAATTACCATGGGCCACTGAGACACAGAGCAGGGATGATGGGAAGCCATTGCTGTCTTCTCCACCCTAAGAATCTGCCCTATCCAAACTGAGCACAGAGACTTCTTCACGTCTTATCTCATAAGGGTGTCTCTAACACAGAAGTTCTCCCAGCATAGACATAGCTAATCCTCAGAGCCAATTGGCCTGGAGGCCAATTCCTCCCAGTGATACCAACAACAATCAAGACTTAACTACAAGACTGTGCACACAGCCCATAAAGGGGTGCACCAAGAGTGTCCACCTCAGGTAACTGGGGAGGCTAAGCCACTGGACCCTATAGGACACCTAGCACACAAAGCTACCCAACCAACTCAGGGAAGCAGCCAAAATGTAAAGAAAAAAGAAACAGACCACAAATGAAAGAAATGGACAGCAAACGACTGGATATAGAGTTCAAAACCACACTTATATGTTTTTTCAAGAATTTTCTAGAAAAGGCCGATAATTTTAGCGAGACCCTCAAGGATATGATAAAAAACCAAGTAGAAATTAAGCATACACTGACTGAAATTTTAAAAAAAAAATGTATTATAGAAAGATATAACAGCAGACTAGAGGATTGTAAGAACCAAGTCAAAGAGTTGAAATAAAAAGAAACAAAAAACACTCAACGAGAAAAGAAAAAAGAAATCCAAAAATATGAAGATAGTGTAAGGAGCTTCTGGGACAACTTTAAACATACCAACATCCGAATTATGGGGGTGCTGAGAGAAGAGAGAGAGCAAGATACTGAAAACCTATTTGAAGAAATAATGACTGAAAACTTCCCCCACCTGGTGAAAGAAATAGACTTACAAGTTCAGGAAGTGCAGAGAACTCCAAACAAAAGGAATCCAAAGAGGACCACGCCAAGACACATCATAATTAAAATGCCAAGAGCAGAGATCCAAGATGGCGGCTTAGGTAAACACACCTGAACTGCTGCCATGCACAGCAATTTCAAAACTACAACTAAAAGATAAAATGCCTATCACTCAGTCCCATAGGAAAGCTTGCTGAGTGGACTCTACAATTAGACTGAAAGAGAAAGGAGCATTCAGGGCACAAGCACTACAGGGGTGCACGCACAATACAGGCTGGCAGCAGATTCAGGCTGGCAGAGGGCAATGCTTTCTTCAACCTGAAGAGAGACAAGCTCCCAATCTCTCTGAAATCCAGTTTCTGGAAAGAAGCTGAACTGTCTGCCATTGGGTCGGAAAGTGAGGGTGGCTTGCTTGCAGAGCTGCACGCAAGAGTAATTGTGCACTGGGGCGTGAGATGCAGGGACACAGTCAGAGGGGCAGAGACAGCTGACTGGCAGCCATCGCTGTTTGCCACACCCTTGCCTAGTGATGCCCTGAGACTCTGCCCTGCACAATCTACAAACACACTCAAGCTCCAAGCAGCAGCTTTTACATATGAATGGCCTTTTCTATTTCAGTTTAACCTAGCAAACTTGAAACCTGGTACAGGAAGCTCCAAAGCCTCTAAACTCAAAGCAGAGAAGAGAGGACTGTGGTTCTCGCTATAGCTCCTGCAGGGTGACCTCAGACAGTAGCTGACCTGCACCCCATTGGAGACCCAGAAGCCAGTGTACCTAGTGAGATACCAGATTTCAACTCTTCACATCCATAAGTGACACATTCAAGAGGCAGACTCAGTGAGCACCAAAGCCCCACTGAAACAAGGCTTGCACCATAAGTGTATCTCCAACACAGCAGTTCTTCCATTATAGACACAGCGGGTCCTCACAGCCAATTGGCCTGGAGTTCAGTTCCTCCCAGTGTACCATCAGCAATCAAGGCGTAACTACACCAAGACTTTGCACTCAGCTCACAAAGGGGTGTACCAAGAGCAATCACCTTGGGTGATTGGGGAAGCTGAGCTACTGGCTCCTATGGTCACCTAACACAAAGCTACTCCATCAACACAGGGAGGCAGCCAAAATGCGGAGACACAGAAGCATGTCACAAATGGGAGCGATGGAGGAAAGTAAACTACTGGATGACACAGTGTTCAGAATCACATTTATAAGATTACTCAAGAATCTTCTAAAAACCACTGAGAAACTTTTTAAAAATATATATTTTATTGATTTTTTACAGAGAGGAAAAGAGAGGGATAGAGAGCTAAAAACATTGATGAGAGAGAAACATCGACCAGCTGCCTCTTGCACACCCCCAACTGGGGATGTGCCCGCAACCAATGTACATGCCCTTGACCAGAATCAAATCTGGGACCCTTCAGTCCGCAGGCTGACACTCTATCCACTGAGCCAAACCGGTTTTGGCAAAAAACCACTGAGAAACTTGAAGAGACCTTCAAGGACCTTAATGAGAATACAAAAAAAAAAAAAAAAAAAAAAAAGGAAAAGGAAAAGGAAAAGGAAAAGGACCAGTCAGAAATGAAGCATACAGTGTCTAAAATAAAGAATATACAGAAACTGAACTGTAGATCAATGTACCCCAAGAGTCAAACCAAAAATCTGGAATATGAGGAAATAAAAAACACCCAACTAGAGAGGCAGAAAGAAAGAAGAATCCAAAAGTGTGAAAATAGTGTAAGGAGCCTCTGTGATCGCTTTAAGTGTACCAACATCCAGAATTTTGGGGTGCCAGAAGAAGAGAGCAAGAAGAATATTGAAGGCCTATTGGAAGAAATAATTACAGAAAACTTTCCCTACCTGGTGAAAGAAATAGACTTACAAGTCCAAGAAGCCCACAGACAAGAAGAATCCAAAGAGGACCACACCAAGACACATCATAATTAAAATGCCAAAGGCAAAAGACAAAGAGAGAATCTTGAAAGCAGCAAGAGAAAAATAGTTATCTACAAGGGAGCACTCATATGATTGTCAGCTGATTTCTCAATAGAAACTATGCAGGCCAGAAGGGAGTGGCAATAAATATTCAAAGTGATGAACAGCAAGAACCTACAACCAAGATTACTCTACCCAGCAAAGCTATCATTCAGGATTGAAGGTCTGATAAAGAGCTTCACAGACAAGAAGAAGCTAAAGGAGTTCATCACCACCAAACCAGTATTATTAATACATGAAATGCTGAAGGGTATTCTTTAAGAAGAGGAAGAAGAAGAAAAAGGTAAAGGTAAAAACTATGAACAACAAAAAGACATCAAATACATACCTACCAACAAGTGAATCTAAAAACCAAGTGAATAAAAAAATCTGAAGAACAGAATGGACTGGTGAATATAATAGAATAAGGGACATAGAAAGGGAGTAGACTGATAATTCTCAGGGGGAAGGGAGTTTGAGGAGTGCAGGAAGAGATTGGACAAAAATCTTACACCTATGGATGAAGACAGTGGCAGGGGGTAAGGGCATGGGATGGGGTGGGGAATCAGATGGAGGGGAGCTGTGGGGGGGGGAAGAGGAACACTTGTAATAATCTGAACAATAAAGATTTATTATATTAAAATAAATAAATAAATAAATAAATAAATAAATAAATAAATAAATAAATAAATTTTTAAAAATAAAAATATAATAAAGCCAAAATAAATAAATAAATAAAAATGCCAAGAACAAAAGACAAAGAGAGAATATTAAAAGCAGCAAAAGAAAAAACAGTTAGTTACTTATAAGGGAGTACCCATATGACTGTCAGCTAATTTCTCAACAGAAACTATGATGGCCAGAAGGGAGTGTCAAGAAATATTCAAAGAGATGAATAACAAGAACCTACAACCAAGATTACTCTACCCAGCAAAGCTATCATTCAGAATTGAAGGGCAGATAAAGAGCTTCATAGATAAGAAAAAGCTAAAGGAGTACATCACCACCAAACCAGTATTATATGAAATGCTGAAAGGTATTCTTTAAGAAGAGGAGGAAGAAGAAAAAGGTAAAGATAAAAATTATAAACAACAAATACATATCTATCAACAAGCGAATCTAAAAATCAAGTGAATTAAAAATCTGAGGAACAAAATAAACTGATGAATATAATAGAATCAGGGGCATAGAAAGGGAGTGGACTGGCAATTCTCAGGGGGGGAGGGTTGTGGGGAGTGTGGGAAGAGACTGGACAAAAATCATACACGTATGGATGAGGACAGTGTTGGGTGATAAGGGCAGAGGATGGGGTGGGAACTGGGTGGAAAAAGAGGAACAACTATAATAATCTGAACAAAGATTTATTTTTAGAAAAGAATGATATCTTATCCTTTGCAACCGGGAGAGTATTATCTTAAGTATAATAAGCATCAGAGAAAGACAAATACCATTTGATGTCACTTATATGTGGAATCTAATGAACAAAATTAACTAATAGGCAAAATAGAGACAGACTCAGAGAGAGCAAGCTGACAGCTGTCAGTGTGGGGGCTTGATTGTGGAGTGGAGGGGTTGATCAAAAAAGAGGAAAAGAGAAAGAAGTCATTGATACAAACAACAGTGTGGTTATTGTGAGGGGAGGGTGTGTAAAGGTGAAGGAGGGCATGGGGGTAAATAGTGATAGGGAAAAATAAATACAATAAATAAAATCATTCAATTAAAAAAAAAAAAAAGAGGAGACATGGACTCTATGCTGTGTGGAGGCAGCCAGCATAATAAGAAGAACATATAGTGTGTAATTCCACTTAATGAAGTGTCTAAAGTAGCCAAACCCATAGAGGGTGGGTCTGAGGGCTGGAAGGCAGGAGGAGAGGGCGATGGGAGCGGGAAACACTCTTGGGGGAGCATGAAGTCTGTCACACAGGATGAGTAAGTTCTGTAGAACTTATCTTCGAGGCTGTGCCCATAGTGGACAATACTGTATTGTAACTTAAACTTTGTTAAAAGGGTAAGTCTTATGTTAAATATTATCACTAGAATTTTAAAACACAATTCAAAAAGCATGAAGACTGTCTAATAAAACTGTAGCAGTGTAAGGAGCACGACTCAAAAAAATGTTCTTCCATTGAGGTTGGTCAGAGAAGGTGCTGTTAGCAGCAACTGGAGGACAAGCCTCGGTCCGCTGGTGACGCTTCTCCTCACAGTGACCCTGGGCAGTGCATGGGCTTTACGAGAGCCATGGGGCCATTCCATGTTCACCCTCATGGTTTCCCGCAAGAAGTGAATAGGGTTAATCAGCTCACAGTTACCTCGGGTCTGAGAACTGTGAGACCCGCCGATGGGTCCAATTCCCCGTTTTACAGGTGAGGGGATGGAGGTACAGGGAAGCGTTCATGCTCGTTAGTATGTGACTGGAATGTAGGTGCGGCGTTTGTAACTTGAAGCCTAATGCCAGGGAGACAAAGTGGTAAGTGACAGGTGATCACGTCTGTGTGTTGTGCTAATAAAAAGTTACTGTGCCAGTAACTCCTTTTGTTTGGAATAGTTCTTGGGGCCAGGAATTCTCACACACTGTATAACACCCAGAACACTCCAGGTATTCAAGCTGTCAAACTAGAAGGGGAGGGAAGGTTTGCGTAGTCTTCCTAGCCTGCAAATCATGGAAACCTCCTCAGGTCTGAGCCTCCCCCCACCCTCCAAGCCACTGCACTCCGACAGCTGAAAGTTTACTTTTCTTTAAGAGCCTCAGAAATATTCCTAACAGAAAGGCCTGGAGTACTAGAGCAGAGGTCCCTTTGTCCCTGGAGTGTGGCTCTTCCACAAAAAAATACCACATGCGGGTGCACACGTACGTTGTGATTGAAACTTCGTGGCCCATGCACAGAACCCAGGGCCAGTCTATTTTGAAAAAGTGGTTCTAACACCGAGCCACACTCAAGGGGCCAAAGAGCCGCATGTGGCTTGCGAGCCACAGTTTGCCGACCACTGGCCTAGAGCATCGAGAATAAAGGTGCCTACCAGAATGTTCCCTGCAGGGAAGCGTGACTCATGGATGCACAAATAAGGCCATTTGGGCCAGTCAGATGATGACAGCTTCAGAGCCAGCAGAAAGGCCAGCAGCTAGTCAATCTCTTGGCCTGAATGTGGGGGCCAGGGAGTGACTGTCCTGCTCAGGAAAGCGCCAGGCTGCTGCTGTATAACACCACAGAGGGCTGGTTTTAATCACAGAAACTCATTGCTCAGTCCTGGAGGCGGGAAGGCCAAGATCCTGGTGCCCACAGACTCGGTATGGTGGCTGGCTTGTGGCAGAGCCTTCCCAGGTGTCTTCACACGTGGAAAGGGAGGCGGCCAGGGCAGCTCCCAGCCCTCTCAGGCTCAGCGTCTCCTCTGGCTCACAGCCTGGGACCCTTTGGGGTTTCCTGGAGATGTCATTAGAGTCTAATGATTAGACAGGCACCACTGAGTAAACCACCAGCCTCAGGGCCTGACCTCAGCCTGCAGGTCAGTCCTCCTGGGGGCGGGGGTGCTGATACGCCAACCCTCTAATCACAGGGTTGGTTCTCCTGGCACCAGGCCTCGGCTTAGGTATAGACCAAGTGTTGCCTCCCTAACAAAAGACACCTTTCTCGCTGACAAACCTAGACAATCACAAGGGCTTTAGGGGCTCTCTGTCAGAAAGGGCAAAGACCAAATAGATGTTTCTTAGTGTGAATCCAAACCACAGAGCACAAGGCACGGTCCAGGGTTGTCCTTAAGGAGTGAGTGTCCCCCAGAGGCTGGCGACTTTCTACAGACTGTATTTTTCTATCTATCTATCTATCTATCTATCTATCTATCTATCTATCTATCTATCTATATCTATCTATCACCTCTCTATCTATTTATCATCTATCATCTATCTATACATCTATCTATCATCTATCTAATTATTTACTCATCAAATTGTCCGAGATTAAGTGACCTAGTGTGTGTCAGTTAACAGTTCCAAATCTGTATTTACTACTGAACAATGGGCCTTGAAAGGACTGATCCTATCCTGTCCTTGCCTTTCATCTGAACCACAGGCACTCCATCTTATTCCCGGTGTTGCAGAAGATTGGAGAAGAAAACCAAGCAACGCTTAGAGAGTTTGGAGTTACACTTTTTAATATATACATAGGTGGGCTTAGAGAAAATGAATTCAAATTCTAAGCAGAGCTACAAGCAGAACTTCCCTTCTTATTAAAGAGCCAGCCTTGTGTGTGGTTATCTCGCTGCTGGCCTTGAAAACAGCACAGTTCTATCCAATTAAAAATGCACCTGGCATGGCGTTCAGAGCATGGATGTGTCTAATCCCTGGCTTACAAGATCAGACAGCTAAGTTTATCTTCCTCATTATTCAAGCAGGCTAGAAAGCAAAGTTATTTTTTCAGAATAAGGGGCTGTTTAAAATTAGCAGAGTTGATTTTACAGAATATGGACTCTAAACAGCAGAGAATTTCAAAAAGCAGTTTCACAAAATAGGGGTTAGCCTTGTCACTGTAACCTTCATTTTGTAAGAACTGTCATTTAAAATTTCCACTAAACACAGATGGTCCTTTGTTATGTTAATTCTAGGAAGTAACTAAACCAAAGAGCCTCCCTGATAGAAGTAACTCTGTTATTTCTAGCTTCTGTAAGCATGCTTGCTGGAATAATGGGGAAAATAAGACATTTTGGGGGAGGGGCTAGCAATCTTAATCTGTGCCATTAACCTAATGCACATTTATCTACCATCTATCCTCTATCGTCTATCTATCATCTATCTATCATCTATCTATTTATCATCTATCATCTATCTATACATCTATCTATATCTATCTATCTATCTATCTATCTATCTATCTATCTATCTATCTATCTATCTTGTTAGCCTCTTAATTATCTGGTCCTGCAAGCCACTCTGCTGATAAGGGTCTGGTCTGTCCTTGGTTCTTCCATGCCAGGTGTCTTCTGTTCATCTGAGCTATACTGTGCTCAAGGCTGCAAGCTTTCTGCAAGCTTTCTGCAAGATATCTGCTAAGCACACTGCCCCCATCACAGTACATGTTTTTTTTTGTTTGTTTTTTGTTTTGTTTTGTTTTGTTTTGTTTTTGCCTCTATAAGATAACCCCTAAGTTTATTCGGGGCCTCAAGAATTTGAGAGACCCAAGTCCTCCCTCAGCTGCCAGCTTTTGAAGTAAAAACTCCAAATTCGGCTCTTTGATCATGGCATCTTCTATTTAGCTCACTGAATTCCTAATACAACACTATCTGAGTCAGAACTCTCTCCTTTTTGCCCAATGCTGGAGCTCCTGAGGGTTCTGTGGATCCCCTCCCCTGGGACCACCACATAGCCCGGGCTTTCCTGACTCCTGAGATTGCTGTACCTGCCTGCTCCACTGCATCCACCTGAGCAAACCTCCGGGCCATGTCCAGTGCCCTGTCCTTTAGTCCAGCCCCTGCGTTAGGCTCCAGGTGGTGGCGTCCTGTCTGCACATTCAATCTCTTTACACTTCAGTTTCCTCACTTACAAAGAGGGCGGCAGGACTTCCCGACCTTCAGAATGGGGAACATCAAGGCACCCACACAGTGTTTGTTGATCGCACCATTTCATTTCATTTCATCCTAATGACACTTGGAGAGGAATGTCATATTATTTTCATTTTAATGATGAGGAAACAGAGGCTCAAAAAGAATGCTTCATCCGTCTGGGGCCAAGATCACATACCAGTAAGTGGTCTGAGTGTGGATTGTCTGACTAGAGTCTGTGCTGTGACCCGTCCCCCAGTGTGCCTAGGAGCTGTGGTTGTGTCATCAACCACAAATGCTGGTGTTCTTTCTTCTCTCTATTATATGCTTGTAAAATGGGGTTCAAAAGGGTATTTACTGTGTGCGTTTGTCATACAGATAAAACATTGAATGAAATATCAAATCTTAAAAGCTTAATGTAATATTTGGAATGTAGTAAGTTTATCATGAATCATATGCTTATTAGAAGTAGTTGATTGTCTCAGAATGGATTTGGCTACAAGTAAGAGCAACGCTGATTCTTTTTTTTTTTTTAATATAAAGTATTTTATTTTTATTTTTTTATTTTATTTTATTTTTTTAAATCAATCTTTATTGTTCATATTATTACAAAGGTTCCTCATTTCTTCCCCCCTCCACCAGGTTCCCACCCCACACTCCGCCCCCTCCTTATCCCCCATTGTCCTCATCCATGGGTGCACAGTTTATGTTCAGTCTCTTCCTCCCTCCCTTTCCTCGATAGTAAATCCCTTTTCAGATAGTAAATCAGTTACTTAGCATTTTCTCATATCAATAATACCTCCACATGCCCAATGATACACTTCACACAAAAGACATTTCCCAATAGGTCAACTAGCCTCATCCAGGCCCCACCCAAGGCACTCACAGATCAACACCCCAGCCCTATACTAACTCAACACATCCAGATCTAAGCTTTCATCACTTGATTCAGCAGACCCTCAAGTTCCCGCAAAAGTTTCCAGCCATGTCTGAGAGGCAGCCGTGGGGCAGGGGCAGGCAAGGAGCGAGCTGTTCCGGGCCTGGCTGCTCCGGGCCTGGCCTCTGTTGCTCTGGTTCGTTCCACAACCAGCTGCTCCGGGTCTGGTCACTGCCGCTCCTGACCTAGTTGCTCTGGACTTGGCTGCTGCTGCTCAGGGCCTGGCCGTACCTGACCCGGCTGCTCTGGGCCTGGCTGCTCCGGGCCCGGCAGCTCCGGGCCTGGCCGCTCCCAGCCTGGCAGCTGCTGCTCCGGGCCTGGCCGCACCGGACCCGGCTGCTCCGGGCCTGGCCGCACCGGACCCGGCTGCTCCGGGCCTGGCCGCTCCCAGCCTGGCAGCCGCTGCTCCGGGCCTGGCCGCACCCGACCCGGCTGCTCCCCCGGGCCTGGCCGCTCCCAGCCTGGCAGCCGCTGCTCCGGGCCTGGCCGCACCCAACCAGGCTGCTCCGGGCCTGGCCGCTCCCAGCCTGGCAGCTGCTGCTCCGGGCCTGGCCGCACCAGACCCGGCTGCTCCAGGCCTGGCTGCTCCCAGCCTGGCAGCCGCTGCTCCAGGCCTGGCCGCTCCCAGCCTGGCAGCTGCTGCTCCGGGCCTGGCCGCACCAGACCCAGCTATTCCAGGCCTGGCCAGAGCAACCCTGATTCAAAGGATGAAAAAAAAAAGAGAAGACTTTATTTCTCAGAGGATAATAAGTCCCAGTACAGAGCGACCTGAGCTAGTAAGTGACATCATCAAGGACTAGATTCCCTTCTGCTCTGCTCTGTTATCTCTGATGCTGAGTTTCCCATTGCCATTTGCCCTCATGATGTTTGCAGATGCTTACAGCTGTTCTGTGTAAATGACACAGAGGAGGGCCATTCCTCCCTGGGTGTCTTCTTTGTTTCTCAGTGAGGGAAAGCTTTCTTCAGAGCTCCCCTCACTGAAGCCTCAGGCCTCCATGCCACGCAGTGTTGCTGTCCCACATCCAGTCACCAGAGTTGTGCCAGAATGAGGACAGGACTTAATGATTATCACTTTAAAGCAATGCCAACCTGAGTACAGTGAGCGAGTGACTTCCCACGGAGATGCCGCTGACTGTCCTCAATGTGGTGGCGAGATTAAGGAAGGCCACGCTGAATGCCCCTTCCAGTCCTCACAGGGAAGTGAAATGATACTGAATGTTCAAATGTCGATTTAAAGACCTGGCCCACCATTTACAGGTGCTGAGACCCTGACTGAATCGCTTAATTTTAATTTTTCACACAATTTTGGTGATGATATTGGTAACTATAATAATAATGCTTGCTGCCTCTTAGTACCTGCTTGCTAAGTGCCAGGTGTCATACCAGACACTTGCATTAGCCAATTTAATTCTCATGACAACCTGAGAATTAAATTGGCATTAGCCGGACCCGGCTGCTCCGGGCCTGGCCGCACCGGACCCGGCTGCTCCGGGCCTGGCCGCTCCCAGCCTGGCAGCCGCTGCTCCGGGCCTGGCCGCACCCGACCCGGCTGCTCCCCCGGGCCTGGCCGCTCCCAGCCTGGCAGCCGCTGCTCCGGGCCTGGCTGCACCCAACCAGGCTGCTCCGGGCCTGGCCGCTCCCAGCCTGGCAGCTGCTGCTCCGGGCCTGGCCGCACCAGACCCGGCTGCTCCAGGCTCCCTGAACCCTGAGCCTATTCTATCGATTAAATACCTAGTAAATAAGTGGTGGAGCCAAGAACCGAAGGTGGGTCTGTCTGTTTAAAACCCCACACTTTAAAAAACATTTTCAATTCCAGTTTACTTCCTATATTACTTTGTATAGCTTCAGGTGCACAGCATAGTAGTCAGACTGCCATATACTTTACAAAATGTTTCCCCGATATTTCCAGTGCCAACCATACATAGTTATCACAATATAATTGACTATATTCCCTATGCTGTACTTTCCTTTCCATGACTACTTTGTAACTACCAATTTGTACTTCTTAATCCCTTCACCTCCTTCACCCAGTTCCCTAACTCCCAACCCCCTGGCAATCACCAGTCTGCTCTCGGTGTCTCTAAGTCTGGCTCAATTTTGCTTGTTCATTTACTTGTGAATTCATATGGTATTTGTCTCTGACTGGCTTTTTAACTTAGCATTATACCCTGTAGGTCCATCCATGCTGTGGCAAATGGTAAAATCTCATTCTTCTTGATGGTTGAGTAATATTCCATTGTGTATAAGCACAATGTCCTCCCCCCACTCATCTATCGATAGGAACTTGTGTTGCTTCCAGGTCTTAGCTATTGCTGCTATGAACGTAGGTGTGCATATTTCCTTTCTAATTGGCTTCCAGGTTCTTAGGGTTTATTCCCTGAAGTAGAATCACTGGGTCATGAGGAAATTCCATTTTTAATTTTTTGAGGACTCTCCATATAGTTTTCCATAGTGGCTGCCTTCCCACTAACAGTGCCTGAGGGCTTCCTTTTCTCCACATCCTCACCAGCACTTGTTTGTTGATGTATTTATTGATGGCAGCCATTCTGACAGGTGAGGTGATATTTCACTGAGGTTTTATTTGCATTTTTCTGAAGATTAGTGATGTGGAAAATCTGTATGTCCTTTTTGGAGAAGAGACTATGTAGGTTCTCTGCCCCTTTTAAAAAAAAATGGATTGTTTGTTTTTCTGGTGTTGAGTTGTTTGCATTCTTTATAAAGTTTTTATGTCAACCCCTTATCAGATGCATAATTGGCAAATATTCCCCCTATTCAGTAAGCTGTCCTTTTTGTTTTGTTGATGGTTTCCTTTACAGTGCAAAACCTTTTTAGTTTGATATAGTCCCGGTTGTTCATTTTTTTTTCCTTTTGTTTCCCTTGTCTGAAGAGATATGTCAGTAAAAATATTGCTAAGGGAAAAGTCAGAGATTTTATTGCCCATGTTTTTTTCTAGGAGTTTTAAGATTTCAAGTCTAACATTTAAATCTTTAATTCATTGTGTGTTTGTTCCTGTATATGGTATAAGAAGGTGGTCTAAGTTTGTTTTTTTTTTTTTGTTTTTTTGCATGTATTTGTCCCATTTCCCACTTTCAGTATTATTTATTGAATGCCTCCTTTGTCATAGAATACTGGCCAAACAGGCCTGGGTTTACTTCCGGGCTCACTGCTCTGTTCCGTTCATCTGTGTCTGTTTTTACGCCAGCACCATGCTGTTTTTGTCACCACAGCCTTGTAGTATAGATTGACACCAGGTATCATGTGACCTGTGACCTCCAACTTTACTCTTCTTTTTCAAGATTGCTGAGGCTATTTGGGGTCTTTAAAAAAAAAAAAAAATATATATATATATATATATATATATATATATATATATATATATATAATTGATTTTGTACAGAGAGGAAGGGAGAGAGATAGTTAGAAACATCGATGAGAGAGAGTCATTGATCAGCTGCCTCTTGCACACCCCCTACTGGGGATATGCCCGCAACCAAGGTACATGTGCTTGACCGGAATCGAACCCGGGACCCTTCAGTCCCCAAGCCGACACTCTATCCATTGAGCCAAACCGGTCTTGGCTCATTGAGCCAAACCGGATCTTTTCAGCTACATATAAATGTTTAGATTGTGTGTTCTAGTTCTGTGAAATATGCCATTGTTATTTTGGTAGGACTTACATTGAACCTAGATTGCTTTTATTAATAAGGACATTTTAATGATGTTAATTCTTCCAATCTATGATAACAAATATCAAAATCCAAATCTAAATTATTTAAATAAAACTGAAATGTATTTTAGCTTTAAGAACTTAAATTCAAACTCATTAAATGATCTTAGCATGCAACGTTCAGCAAGAAGAATGGAGCCCATGCTCATGCTTGTCATGAATAGAATCTAGATCAACAGACATAAAAAGTCCAGAGTATAATAAACCATTTAATATTACAAAAATTTCTCATCTGTCCTATCCAACCATTGCAAATGCCTTGCTAATTTTTTAGTCCCCTTGAACTCATAAATTGAAAGATGAAGAGAAGCAAGAAAATGGCTGCTTGGAAATACTAGGAAACATTGCCTCACTTTGTTAGAATATATTTCATTTGTGCTGTCTAAGGGAAGGATGTGGAAAGTTAATTAATTTTATCTTACTTCGGTATTTTCAATGCTGCAATCTCTGCCTTCCAAGGCAGTGTCTGCTTCCAAAGTCAGCAGAGGCCCAGAAGTACCCTTCATTGGCATGTGAGTGCAGTGCCTTTGTTTTAAAGGGACAGAGGAAAGGGTACGGGAAGCATTTCCACGGGGCTTGACTCAAGTTAGTCATGAACATGGATATCAGGAATATGGTTCCCATTGTGCTGCCATTCAATGCCAGATCTCAAGTGTTCTGAAGAGCTGCCCTAGTGTTCTTCAATACATTTATTTTCCTGTGTGTTTATGATATGTGGTTGGTGAAATATAGTGGCAACCATACTTTGGTAAAAACTGCTGTTTGAATTTTAAACCTGCTAAGGCAATTCTCCTGTGCCTGGGACCATAACCTTTGGAGATTAACCACTGAGTTCTGCTTCTGCAAGATAGGGCCACCTTTCAATGTCCAGCAGGATGTGACTGGGAACGACCCTGTGGGCTAACCCCAGTTTTTAGAATATAGTCTTTAGGATTTAAAAATTAGAACAAAGAAAAATTCCTGTGGTTTGAACTGTTGCAAAGTTCCCGAGCGGTTGGACGATGCAGGGGGAGAGTTTGGAGAGACTTGTTTTGTTCATCGCGCAATGGGATTAGGGAGGATGAATTCAAATTCTAAGCAAGGTTACAGGTAGAACTTCCTTTTTAAAAAAATTTTTTTATTAAAGAGCCAGCCCTATGTGCACTTAGTGGTTATCTCAATGCTGGCCTTGAAAACAATACAGTTCTATCCAATTGAAAAAGTGCACCTGGCATGGTATTGAGATTGGGCATATCTGGTCTCTGGCCTGCTAGGTCAGACAGCAACATTTTATCTAGGAAGAACAGCAGAAAATTCCAAACAACAGTTTGTTGCAAAATAGTGGTTTTCCTTCTCAGAACCTTTAAAAAGAACTACCTGCCCCTGAAGCAGTGCAGTCGTGTGGAGTCCGCCTGCGTGTGGTGCTCTTGCAGCTGTCCTGGCCAGATATTTCAATAAATCTTTGCCTGCTTTTTAAAAAATAAATCATCAGCCTCTGGTGGTCTTATTTTGAACCCAGGGTTCGACTCCACAACAGTTGGGAGCCCCAGTGTGGGGCCCTGGCCCCCCAGACCTACGGGTGGGTTAAGGAAGACAGAGACACCAAAGAATATGCAAGAAGTAGGCAGGGATCCAGTCACATTGAACATTCCGAGCCAGCACCATGTGAGGGTTTGCACTTTCTTCTCAGTGCAATGGGAAGCCACTGAGAGGTTTTAAGAGGAGACTGATGTAACTGGATTTGGATATTAAAATGTCACTCTGAAAGTTGTGTGGAAGAGAGACTTGAGTGAAACATTAGTGATGTGAATCCTCATTCAATACAGAACCAGATGAGCAGTTAGGAGGCCATCACCATAGTTTTTGCACTGGAGATTCTGGATTCCTGAAGATCCATCAGCCTTGATTGGGATTCCTTACTTGAAAGGACATTTAGCCTTTGTTATGAGTTATTTCCAGTTGAGATTAGGCTTAGCAATGCTCTCATGTGCTTAGGGAAAAGCCCCCTCTTTAATATTTAAATATTTGGCACAAGATTCTCCAGCTTTGAAGGTGGGGTGTTAAGGGGGAAGGCATTACTTTCCATTCCCTTTTGGTTTAAGCTGGATGGCCAATTCCATGAGAGGGGCTGGGAATGGAGGTGGAAGATGAGGAGAAGGGAGTACATGTCTGTCCAGCAGTGTCTGGAGGTATCCCAGCCTATCCAGTGGGTGGGGTGTTGCAGGCTCCAGTCACCATCCCTTTCCCTCTGGTCTCACTTATTTCCCTTTTGAAAATTTTTTGCGAGCATTGGGCAGAGGGAGGGAGGGGAAAGAGCACGCCTGTGTCTGAGCAAGTTAACATCTTTCTCAAACTCTTAGGAATTTACCCCAAAACATTTTATGATTAGAATAGAGGCCCAGTGCATAAAATTCATGCATGGGGAGCAGGAGGTGGAGGGGGGGACCCCATCCCTAGCCCAGCCTGCACCCTCTCCTATCTGAGACCCCTCTAGGGATGTTGGACTGCTGGTTTAGGCCCGACCCCGGCTGTCAGACATCCCTCACAATTCTGGACTGCCCTCCCCTATAGGCTTGGTCATTCCCAACTGCCCTTCCAAGCAGTCCTGGTCCCCTTCAACTGCACTCCCCAGAATGCCTTCCCTCCCGTAACTGCCCTTCCCTGTTGGCCAGATTGCCCACAACTGCCCTCCCCTGCAGCCATCTTGTAGTGGCCATCTTGTGACCACATGGGACAGTCATCTTGTGCAAGGGCATGACAATCAATTTGCATGTTACCTCTTTATTATATAGGACTAGAGGCCTGGTGCATGTAAGTTCATGCACTGGAGGGGGACAGGGTCCCTCAGCCTGGCCTACCCCCATCTCACAGTCCAGGAGCCCTCTGGGGTAGGAGGTGACCCGGTACTCAGGGGAAGGTGACACCCCTCACAACTTTGCTGCTGCCACTGCTGGTAGTGCAAGCCTCAGCCAGCCCTAGTTACCTCAGCCTTGGGCAGTCCTGGGTGGCTGGGCAGCCACCATCTGAGGCTGCCTGCACCTCGGGCTGGCCCTGGGTGGCTGGGGGGTCTGAGGAGACTGGTGGACTCTGGAGGCAGGCATGCAGAGTGGCCAGACCTGCCTAGGGGCTGGTCCCATGTGGTCACAAGATGGCTTTACTGTGTACCTGACGCCCCAGTGGGGTTGAAGGGAGTAGGCACTGCCATCTTGTGGCTGTAGATACTGCCATTTTTTAAGGTGGGCAGTCAATTAGCATATTCCCTCCTTATTGGCTGTGGGTGCCACCATCTTTGAGGATAGGACAACTAATTAACATATTCCCTCCTTATTGGCTGTGGGAGCTGCCATCTTTGCGACAGTGTGAGGGTCAATTAATATATTCCCTCTTTATTGGATAGGATGAGGGCCCTGAGTGTCTTAATTATGCCTAACAGTGGTCAACTTCACATTATGGAATCGCCTTTCACATGGCCTTTGCCTTCCTACCCAACAATAGCCTGGCTGGCAGGTTCTTCTTTGTGGAACTCCCTCATTTATCTCATTCCTCATGCCACTCTCTTAGCTAGGACTTTACCATTGTGTGTGTGTCATATTGTAAAGTGGGCTTGGGTTCTGTGGTCATGGCAGACTGGATCCTAGTCCCAGCTTTCTTTGTGTGACTGATGTTATTTCTACACACCACAGTTTACTCATCTATATAATGGGAACAATGGCAGACCTATTTGAGGCAGAAATAAGATCATGTGGTCCCCTTCTCTCCTATGCTAGTTTAAGGACTAGTTATATCTCAGAACTAATATTTTGGTACCCTGGAACTAGTAGAGAGCTTCTTACCTGCTTTTAATCCTCCCTTCTCCCAGGCAATGGCCACTTTCTCTTAAGAGGGTGTCTCCAATTTTTGAGCCTCAGGGCTCTGTGGAAGAATTCTACTCTTCCAGTCCAGGTAAGGCTGCCTGTTGGTTTCGCATCCAAGAGGCACCACACCCTCTTCCTCAGTCATAGACCCTGTGGCCAGTGCCCTGGGAAAGCGAACTATATCCTCAGCCTCTAGGGATGAACCATAAATGGCCCAGCTCTGTCACTTACCCCAGGGATGGCCTTGTGTGAGTTGCCTTCTCTCTCCAAATCCCAGCACTGACATCTAGAAGGTGGGAAGATGCCTGGATGAGAAAGCATTTGGCATTCCAGGGCCCTTGGTAAAGGGCAGCTGTCCTGATTCTTTCATGGACATCTGACTGCTTTACCGTTAATTAAGTTTAGATTGATGGGTTCTAACCACATGGGTTCAGTCTGTGATTTCCCTTTAAACACTCCTTCTCACACTTTAATGTGCATGAGAATCACCTGGGAATGTTGTCTAAATGCAGATTCTGATTAAGCGAATTTGGGGTGGGACGAGATTCTGCATTTCTAACAGGCTCCCATGTGGTGCCGTCACTTCTGGTCCATGGTGATAAGGAACACAGCAATGGAAGACCTATTGAGGGAGGAAGAGGAAGGAGACTCAACCTGCTTTCTCTCGATATTTTGCTTCTCATTTATGCTTCTCTGGCTTCTAGGCCAACTGGAGGGGGTCTCTGTTGAGTAACAGAATGTCATTAGACTCCAAATCTTAGAGACCTCACTCCTTAAGGTCATCCACTGCTGAGAGCCACAGTCGGTGGCCTATTCTTTGAATCCAATCATTGCATTTCTGAGTAATGGCTCCTTATGAGCAGCAAATGGTTCTCCAGATGTGGGTTCCTGTTCAACTGCTTCAGGCAAAACCCCAGGGGACCTGCTGGCAGTCAGGGCCCTGGGAGGAGGATATTCTGATTAGGAAATTGCACTTAAGTGCAGTTCTGATGGTCCCTGCAAATAGGATCTCTGCCAAAATGAATGTTTCTGGAGCCTGTGGCTGGAAATTCAATATGGTGTTGATTTGAAGAAGGTGTGTTCTGTCTGATGTCCTGGAGAGAAGTCACCTGGCTGTGATCTTAGACTTGCTGGAAAATGGGCTGCTGGGCCTTCTGTTCCTCTTCTGTATACCTGCCTGGGGTATATTCCTCTCCTTCTCAGTATCTAAGTCATCCTGGGCAAAGAGGGGCAGCTGGTCCATCTCTACATCTGTGCCTCTGGATGAGCCATTCTTCCTGACACCCCTTCCCATTTGGGTATTATTCTTGGCACTGACTGAGATGTTTCTCCCCGTCTTAAAGACTCATTTTAGAAGCCCCTTTCCCTGAACACTGCCTCTTCTCCTGCCCTACTCCCTTCATCACCAGGATCAAGAGTATCATTTTCATCTCCATCGAACTGGCTGTCAGAAAGGCTAAGTCACTTGCCTGCAGTCACAGAGTTAGGAAGTGGTGGAGCAGAGACTTGAGGGAAAGTGTCTGTTTCCAGTGCTCATCCTCTTAACCTTCATGTTAACCGTTTCCTGATCTTAGAGAGAGGAAAGTGGGGCCCTGCCATGCCAGCTCCAAGCATTGTTCCTCCACCCTGTGTTCTATCTGCGCTTACCCATGTGGCCTGTGGAGCTGGACATCTTTGGTTAAACGCTGGCTCTGACACTTCCCAGAGATATGATTAGGAGAAATGTCTGAATCGTTTGGCCTTTGTTCACCTGTAGAATGGGGACCTTACAGTTGAATGGGGATAAGATACATTGGAAAGTTCTATAACAGTCAGCTGTTGTTGTTACCCAGTCGTGCTATTTCAATAGGCCTTTACTATGACAGTATCAATTTTGTTCTTTCAGCCATCAGTTCAGCAAATGTGTATTAACCACCTACTCCATGCCAGATACTGTCATTGGTGCTATTGCCGCCATTGGCATTGTGTTCTTTCACAGGATTTCGCGTAGAGCATTCCACAGACCCACACACAGGAGACTGGTGTGACGAGATTTGTTTGGGTAGAAATAGAAGGCTACCCTGGTTTTCCAATGTCACATCTCTGATTGTCCCATGGTGGAAAAAGTCCAATTTTGTCTTCATTGAGACCAAAACAAAGGCCATAGTTTAAAGTTTGTTTCATATTAAGCAAAGGTTCCCTTGCTTCCTCCCTTTATTAATATCTAGCCACCTACACATTAACATTGTAAATATCCTTTACACTGGTAGCCTCAGTTTTCTTCACAAAGACCTCATCTCTTCCTCTCCCTCGCCCTGGAAACCCCTGGCTGCTCCAGAGCTGCCCCATCCCAGGGAAGGCAGCAGAGGACAGGAAGGCCAAGATGAAATCAACCCTGTGTTTAATCGGTCAACACAGGGCACCGGCTTCCGGCAGTCCCCATGGAGGACCCGGGCCCGCACACTGCTCCCCTCGGCCCACACGGGGCTGGTGAAGCTGGAAAGTTCCTCTGCAGACTCCCCTTCCCCGAGCCAGGGATACATGGCCTCTGACAGGCCAAGGGCCCTCAGTCCCCACCGCTTCCTCCTCCTACCCAAGACCCCTCCCGTCCCTTCCATGCCCATCCTCCCACCCCCGGGGCACTGAGACAAGGCAGGTTTAGACTGGCCTCAGAGGCTGCAGCTCTCCCCCATCAGAGGGGGACCTGTTCCTGCCAACGCCCTTGGTGGGCTGCCTGCTGCTCTGACCTCGTGATCGCAAGGTGAGGCCATGAAGGCAGAGCTTTGGCCCTGTCCCCGGGGCACGCTGTGGGGGAGCCTGTGCGGCATCTCAGTGCCCAGGACTGTCCACGGGGAGGCCGTAGGAGGGTGTCTGGGAGGCCCTGCAGGGCTCCCTCGGACGCCAGCATGCATGCCATCACGTGTGAACACGGCCTTCAGGGGACTCAGCCAGCCAGCACCTCGCAGCAGGTGCTTGTGACCCCAGAATTCCTGCCCACAAAATCGTGAGCAAAGTAAGGTGGCTGTGTTTTAAACACGGAGCACAGGGTGGCGTGTTTCACAGCACAGATGCTTCCACCTCCTTCACCGTTGCTGCACCTGCAGAGGTGCCTTCTCAATGGCTGGAGTGAAAGCTAGAAACCAGAGCGCAGCAGTAGGTTCACTCACTCATTCACTCATTCATTCATTCATTCATCCAACAAACATTTACTGAATATCTGCTTGTGGCAGGCATGTGAGAACTGTTGGGATTTTGGCAATAAAACCAAGATCTTTGTCCTCAAGCTCACATTTCCCATGCAGAATTAATATAATTAAAAATAAGGGAATACATATTTTATATCATGTGTTGATAAGAGCATGAATAAAAACAAAGCAGGAGGGATGAAAGAGCATCGAGGTGTGGATGGAGGTATTTGAGCCCTTATTGGTAGCTAATAAAGTGCTGTGAGTATATCACGTACAATAACAAGAACAACCACTTTCTGAGTGCCCACTACATATTGCCTGTTATATATGTACCTCCACTTAAATTTTACAGCACCCCCTGGTGGTGGGCATGGCTATACCCACTTCACAGGTGAGACACCGTGGCTTGGAGGACAAGCCACCTTTCAGATGTCATGGCACTGGAACGTGATGGTGCAGGGCCTGCTGAATGCCAGGTTCTGCTTTTTCCGAACACTCCTCTTCAAATCCCACTGCGGGTGTGGTGAGTGAGAAATCAGACTGATGGCCCCTGACTCCTTCATGCAGTGCCAAACAAAAAAAAAGGTGTGTTTTTTTTTTGTTTTTTTTTTTTTTTTAAAGAAAACAGTCAGGAAATGAAGGGACACACTTGAAAGATTATGTCTTTAAAATTCATGCTCTTCCTCTTGTCCCTTGAGTTCAATTTAGTCTCCGGCTGCCGAAGCTGAGCTTATGAGGATCTCGGTGAGTAACCATGTGAAAGCTCTCTGTGGCAATGGCAGGCAATTCATCTACAAGCCTGTGGGGCTTTGAGGATAAAATACTTTTTAATATTCCCCTTCTTCTCATGTTTCCCCAAGGGTGACCACTGGTCATAGCTAACCGCGGAAACACTGTGTTCAGTCTGGAATGAGAGAGACATGACCCCCTGGTCCTCATTTCCCAGCCAAGTCTGAACCTCCAGACTGCCACTGACCACGCAAAGCTGTCTCTTCCTCAGGCCAGTGGTTCCCAGCCTGTGGGTCGTGACCCCTTTCACAGGAGTCTCCTAAGACCATCAGAAAATACAGATATTTACATTAGGATTCATAACAGCAGCAAAATTACAGTTATGAAGTAGCAACAAAAATAGTTTTATGTTTGGGGGTCACCGCCCCATGAGGAGCTGTGTTGAGGGGCGGCATTAGGAGGGGGGGGGTCACCGCCCCATGAGGAGCTGGGTTGAGGGGCAGCATTAGGAGGGTGAGAGCCGCTGCTGTAGGCTGTCTGTCTCTCCTCTCCCTTGGCCACAGGAGAGAAAACACACTGCTTTTTTTCTTTTAGTTCCCAGGAACTCATTCAGAGTAAGTTTTTCGGGGGTGGGGGGACCTTGGGTAGAGGACAGGACGGTGTGAGAAACTCCAAGGTGTGCCACTGACAGGGAGGCTCTGCCAGGCAGGGGCCTCGAGGCCCTGCACTGTCGTCCCCTCGTTCTCCCTCGAGAGGACAGCACGCCGTGGCCTCGTGGTCCTGATGTGTCCGACGAGCCTCGGGGAGGTGAAGGGACTTGCTAAGGCCACCGTGCCAGGCCAGGCCATGGGGCTGTGGCATGGCTGAGTGAGGGGAGCTGGGCACTGGTGGTGGCGGCTGGAGCCCAGGGCGTGGGCAGGGGTGGCGGGTGGGTTTCGGGAGGATTTGGGATGCTCAGACCCAAAGGCAGTGGAGTTCCTGCGGGAGTGTGAGTGGAGTGATGTCACTTACAGCCGCCCCTTCACTGGGCTCATTTCTTTGGCTCAGTGCCCGTGGTTGCCACGGTCTGAAATGTTAAATGGAAAATTCCAACAAACTAATCTCAAAGGTCCTGCTCCATCCCGGGACATCCCCCCTCCCCCCGGACAAGGGTCAGCCCTTCACATTCTCTCCTAGAGGCTCCCTGCCCACTGGTCACTCAGCCTCCTCAGGTTGCACTGACCACAGCGTCACAGGCTGGGCTCAGGGAACTCCTATTACGGCACTCATTACTGCCCCAAAGCACAAGAGTGTGATGATGGCGAAGGTCTTCCTCTGAGCGAAAAGCTGAAAGTTTTTGACTTCATGAGGAAGGGAAAGTTCATGCTGAGCTTGTTCAGGTCTGTAGTGAGACTGAATCTTCTGTCCCGGAATTGTGAAGCAGGAAGAGAAAGCCGTGCTCCTCTGGCTGTCACCTCACACTGACAGTGACGGCTACAGCGCACCGCCGTGCTCAGAGGACGGAGGAGGCCCCACCATGGCTCAGCCTCCTCTGACAGCGGGTCAGAGGCCAGCAGTGCCCACGCCAGGCCCAGGGGGCATCCTTCACTCACCCCTCCCGCAGGGCGCGGTGGCCGCACCTGGCCCCGCTGGGTGTGCAGGGCAGCGACAGTGTGTGTGTGTGTGTGTGTGTGTGTGTGTGTGTGTGTGTGTGTGTGAGAGAGAGAGAGAGAGAGAGAGAGAGAGAGAGAGCGAGAGCTCACACCCCTCTATTGCAGTGTGCCGTCCATCCTGATTCTTTATTGTGTTGTGGATCTCTCACTAGCTGGCTCACTTATAACGTAAGCCTCGTCGTATGTGTATGTGGACAGGGTCTGCTGCTATTAGGGCCTCAAGCACCATCTGGGGTCTTGGCACATGTTGCTCTCAGATACAGAAGCACTTGTATGCCCTGAATCTGAGCTGGTCTGTGACTGGCTTTGGGCCTTGGGGGGCACCAGATGCTATGCCCTGGCAAGTGTGCAGTCTCCTCATCTTGACACTTGGGATCCAGCCACGATGCTGTGAGAGGCCCGAGCTGCATGGACAGGAATAGCGGTGTTCTGGCTGACAGCCCTGTCTGAGCATCCAGCAACCCACTGCTAACCAGTGAATAAACCATCACACCGAACCCCCAGACAACTCTGTCCCCAGCCAACACCCATGGAGCACAAGAGTCACCTGCTGAACCCAGTCCGCACACAGAGAGGGAACACGGTGGGTGCTGACTGAAGTCATCACATCTTGGGTGTGTTTCGCAGCAGGACATACCGGAGAGAGGGTTAGTAGCATGGTGCTGATGCCATACAAACCACAGCCTGCGACGACGGCCTGGAGCCAAGCACAGGGGTGTAGGTGCCCAGAGAGGACTGCTATGGAGGCTGGAAGGGCTACTGGAGGCAAAAGAAATGCCTGAACGACTCACAAATGCCCCGCCGTAACAGGGAGACAGACATGGTGCTTCGTGGATGTGTCAGTCTGGTTATGGGAATTTCTAGGTAGAATGCCGAATGTGCCAAATGACTTTCATTAGCTCAGAGTTAATTATTTTATCAATTAAAATCCAATAAAATAAAAATTCAGTCTCTGGAGCCTAGGACCTGGGGCACCCCACCAGGGAGTGCAGGTGACTACAGGCCCGCACACACGCACGCAGCCACTACTGTGACCTCCCTGGCCAGCAGCGGCCTTCGGGACACAGAGAACACCACAGGGTCACACTAAAGGGCTGCTATGCAAGTGTGGTGGGGACTGCAGCATGGCACCTCCAAGAGCTGGGTAAAGATAAAGCTCCCAGGCCCCATCAGCCGCCGGAGGCAGAATCTCCATGGGGACAGACGTGGGGACCAGTCTTCAGGTGGCTCTTGTGCATTTCAAACTTTGAGAAGCAGTAACGAGTGGTTACTAAAGGGACTGCTGTGGGGTTTAGAGCAGCAGCAAAGGACAGTGGGACATCAGGAACTGGGAGGGGGGAGCTGGGTGTTAATGGGGCAGCCTGACCCACAGGACCTCAGGCAGCTGAGAGAGGTCCTCCCAGACCAGGGTAAGTCCGGTAGTGTGGGAGGAGGTGGCAAACACCACACCCCTCTCTCCTCTGCCCCTCATCATTGGATCCCTGTCAGCCCTAATCGAGCAAAAGCCAGGCCTGAAGGAGCCACCTGTGCAGGGAGCGGGCAGCAGGGGTGGAGGCCACAGCACGCCGAGCCCAGGCGTGATCGCTGTATTTTAAGGAATGCTCATTTCACCTATGAATGCGTAACTATTAACATTAAAACGATGTCTGCGCCTTGAGAATGATCTTGTTACAGCGCACGGAGAAATGGGCTGTTGGCATTGTCACTGAGCTCCAGGGCTTCCTCGCTGGGACGCTCTGCCAAGAGCGAGGCGAGGTCATGGAAAGGCGGACGTGGATCCATGCCGCGCTCTGTCTCCGGCACGCGGCCGGCCACTGCTCATGCACGCTATTCAGCCAACGGCACACTGATTCCTGCTGTGATGCTGGCGGCATTTGTTTGCTTGGGTTCCTGTCAAACTCATCCTATTCACAGCTGGTCTGCATGGAACATTCAGCAAGAATTGCATTTAGTGAGGATGGCCTGGCCTCAAGGCCCATCTTAAACCCTCCCCCCTCACCAGGGTTTTACATCCTCACTTGGGTGGGAATGGTATGAGGGTCACACTTCTGTAACTGCTTCCTCTGAACTTGGCCGAGTATGTCTTTGAGTTAGAGGAGTGAGATTCTCTGGCTGCCTGACTCCTGGGAGTCTTGGGGTCCCCTAGGTTCTGGGGCTCCTGAGAACAGGCATGTGCAGAGAGCAGGACTCTGACAGGAGCCAGGAGCCTAAGGGGGAGCGGAAGCAGGGAAAAATCAAGGAGACGGAGACCCTGCCCTCAGAACCCTCACTGGTGGCCTGTGAGCCAGGTGGCCAGAGGGACCGCCTCCCTGACTCACACAGCAAGGTGCCTGGGCTGGGGAGCTGCAGGCAGCTTGGAGGACAGGTGGGACCTGGGCAGGAGTGGCTCTGCGGGGGAGGGTGTGCGTGCAGCACCGCAGTGGCAGACAGCAGGGGTGCCAGCGGCGCAGCTGGACAGTATCCCCCCAGCAGCCATGCTCCCAGTGATGCCTCCAGGAGGTGAGCAGAGAGCTGCCTGTGTAAAGCACCATGGCTGGGGAAGTAGAGGAGGCCTGACAGTGCAGCACAGAAAGCCCCAGAGATGGCAAACTCATGCCTGTGAGTGTGCATGTGCGCGAGCATGCATGTGCATGAGTGTGTGTGCGTGTGTGTGCATATATGTGTGTTTGTGCATACACTCGTGTGTGACTAGGCACTGCGTGTGTGTGCACACATACACTCACACACAGGAGGAGCAGGAGGTTAAACACGGGGACTGCGCTGTCCGGGCCACAGCACAGGTCCTTTGTGATCAGGATGGCCCTATGGGGACAAAGATGGCTCTATGGGGCCCTATGGAGACCCTATGGGGACCAGGATGGCTCTATGGTGGCACCACCCCAGCTAGCCCGCTGCACAGCTGCAGTGAGAGGCTAACATTCTGAAAGTCAGGACATGGGGAAGCTGCACTCACTCACAGCCTCTTTGTCCCCCAAACCCACTGCCCGTGGCCCTGGGATGACCCTGCGGTGAGTGGATCCACATAACCCACAGGCTCCCTCTTTCCAGATGGCCCTCCACCCTTGTCCCAGTGGAAACATTGGGAGCGCAAGCCTGAAAGTGACCAGAAATCAGCTCTGGCTCAGGTTGAAATGAACAGGAGGAGAAGGTGGCATCCCTGATGCCAGCGGGAAGATTCTGGACAGGTGGCCTCCCTGTCCCCGTCACTCCTCAGTGCAGTCTGCTCCTAGTCCCCCATAGGGCCATCCTGGTCCCCCATGGGGCCATCCTGGTCCCCCATAGGGCCACCCTGGTCCCCAAAAGGGCCACACTGGTCCCCTGTAGGACCATCCTGGTCCCCATAGGGCCATCCTGTTCCCCTATAAGGGCATCCCGGTCCCCATAGGGCCTTCCTGGTCCCCTTAGGGCCATTCCGGTCCCCATAGGGCCATTTCGGTCCCCTTAGGGCCATCCTGGTCCCCCATAGGGCCATTCCGGTCCCCATAGGGCCATCTTGGTCCCCATAGGGCCATCCTGGTCTCAATAGAGCCAACCTGGTCCCCCATAGGGCCATTCTGGTCCCCCATAGGGTCATCCTGGTCCCCCATAGGGCCATCCTGGTCCCAATAGGGCCATCCTGGTTCCCCCTAGGGCCATCCCGGTCCCCATAGGGCCATTCCGGTCCCCTTAGGGCCATCCTGGTCTCCCATAGGGCCATCCCTGTCCCTTTAGGGCCATCCTGGTCCCCCTAGGGCCATTCCGGTCCCCATAGGGCCATCCTGGTCCTCCCGATCCCCATAGGGCCATCCTGGTCCCCCATAGGGCCATCCCAGTCCTCCATAGGGTCATCCCGGTCCCCTTAGGGCCATCCCGGTCCCCATAGGGCCATCTCGGTCCCCATAGGGGCATCCTGGTCCCCCATAGGGTCCCTCTGGTCTCCCATAGGGCCACCCTGGTCCCCATAGGGCCATCCTGGTCCCCATAGGGCCATCCTGGTCCCCCATAGGGCCACACACAGCGGCCTCTGCCCTGACAAAGCGCTGGCTTCTGCTGGGGGACATGTACCACAACCACTCCTCTGCCGTGGCCACCCAGCTGTGGAGGGAGGGGTGCAGCTCAGGAAGGAGGCTGCGTCTCAGGAGTCTTCGGGCCAGACTGGGCGCTGCTGTGGGATGTGTGGCTGTGCACCCTCGAGCGTCGCTGACCCCAAGCCCACCTCCTCCCCCGCAGATGGTGGCCAGGAGCCAGGACGTCGCTATGTAGCCACACTGAAGTCCCGCTAAGGCCAGTCTCTCCCCGAATCACCTCCACTCCTTCCCCCCTTCCCCCGTGTGTGTGTGTGTGTGTGTGTGTGTGTGTGTGTGTGTGTGTGTGAGGCCCTGCTTCTAGGGCCTGGTCCAGCACAGAGACTCGGACTGCACTTTCCCAGCACAGCGGGCCTTATCCTCACGAAGCCGCTGGTCAGTGTCCTTATTCCGTTTTCACTGCTCCCATCGCCCGTGGCCATGCCATTGGTAACTCAGAGCTCAGGCTGGCTCATGGAACCCTCTTTGTGGCGATGGAGTCTGGCCCAGGGAGCCATGTCCCTTCCCTTGCAGAGGGAGGGGGCGTGGAGTCCTGCTGGATGGCTCATGGCTCAAATAAAGGTGGTCATTCTGCTCAGGAGCCTAGCACCTAGCATCACACCCTCAGGAGCAGAACTCGGCTCTGCCCTGAGGTCCCCAGCCCCTCCCCTGAGTGGGCACTGTGTCCTCCTCAGGCTCTGGAGCCCCTGGCGATTCAGGGAGTTGTGGGTGCCATTCCTATTCCCATGGGTTCTCTTGGTGCGGCCCCAGAAAGTGCCCCCTGGGGGAAGCAGGGGGAGGGTGCGGGAGAGGCTGTGGTGTGGGAGTGAATGCTGACACCTCTGGAGACCAAGAGACTGCACTGAAGACACATCTCCCCCACCCCCACCCTCACCCCCCGCAGATGCCCAGCCGCACACCCTTCCTGTTCCCTAATCCCTAGGAGCGCCCATGCCTCAGGCCAACAGAACTCTCCTCCGGATTGTGAAGCTGCGCTCCAGCCGGGCTGGTTCAGGACTGGCTGTGAGTTTCCAAGCGTGAGGCAGCACATCCACGCACACAAACAGGCAAATGCAATGCACTGCCTCTCAAAGAGGGCGCCGGCTCCCCAGGACAGCAGCCAGCCCCAAAGCTGCCCCGGACGTCCCTGATCCTGGCTTCTCCACCCTGCCTTGGTCTCCCAGAGACAGGTTCCGGCCAATGGGAAGCCACGCACCCACAGACTGGTATTGGGGACAGCCCTGTGTCCAAAAGGCACTGAAAACACTAGTCAGAGCGCCCCCGGTGGCGACGGCCTCCTCCTGGAGTGGAGCAGACAGGCACCCGCACGGAACAGAGGCGGTTGTACCCTTTCCACCTGTGGTCTGGGTCTGGCCTGAGCAGAGCGCCAGGGTGAGCCTGCAGTTCCTAACACAGCCAGCTCTCCCACAAGCACTGGGTTAATGCACCATTCCATTTTATTTCCCCACTCAGCACCCCCCCCCCTGCTCCCCTCCTCTTTCCTCTCCGGCTCTCCCTTCCCCTCCGGATCTGCCTTTAATTACGTGACAATATTAGAGCAAATGGTGTCCTGTCCTCTCATTGCCGGTCGGAACAGTTCCTGTGCCATTAGGGGTCCTCTGAGCGCATGTTTTCCGTCGCTGTGGGTGGTTTTGAGGTGAAGTCAGTGAGAGCGCCTCAGGAGCTGGGAGTGTGGTGCATGAATTATAAATGAAGAGCAAGTTGCTCTTAGTTTCACCCGCAGCCTCTGGAGTGCAATAGCATTCTGCGGTCTGTTTCTCTGAAGCACAGAGCCCAAAGGGTAGTGATGAGAAGGCTTAAAAGGGCTCATTCCAATGGAACCCTGATATTTGGGGGATAGTGATCAGAATCCATGCCAGCAAGCTCAGTGTCCATCTCTGATAACCTGTAATTAAGTCACTCCCTCCTTTCCAGATACAGGCAGAGCAGCCATGGGGCTGAGGACAGTGCCTGCCAGGGAGGGAGGGTTGTTAACGCTGGTGCCAGGTTCGATTCTGGTCAAGGGCATGTACCTTGGTTGCAGGCTCCTCCCCGGCCGGGCCCTGATTGAGGCTCATGCAGGAGGCAACCAATCGATGTGTCTCTCTCACATCGATATACTCTCTGTCTTTCCTTCTCTCTACAGCTCTTCCTAAAAATCAATGGGAAAATAGCCTCAGGTGAGTATTAACAACAGCAAAAGGACAAGATCCAGACGGACACAGATTCTAAGAAACAGGATGATGGGCTGCCTCTCAAGGGAACTTCTGCTGAACGATCAGAGCCAGTGGCTTACTTTCTCTCCACCTCGAGAGGCTTGGTCTAAAGGGGAGGACAGGCTGCTCTGACACTCACAGTGGCTAGACCACAATAGTGAACCCCAACATCAGCCCCACCCCCAAATCCACAGGCTCCATCAGTGAAGGTTATTTCTCACTCCCATCACAGACCAAGTGAAAACGGCAGCTGTGCTGGTGGTTCTCTTCCACACTGTGATCCTGGCATCCTGGCCCCGTCCATCATGTGATTCCGCCGTCTTCAACATGAAGCCTTTGTGGCTGCCACAGAGAGGGAGAGAATGTGGGCGACCATTCGAGACTATACCTTGAGGTGGCATATATTGTCTCTCTACCCATGCCCAGCCACTGATAGTTATTTTGTTTCAATCTCACAGCAAAGGAGGCTGGGAAATGTAGTCTTCCTTTGTACCAAGGAAGAGGAAATGAATGAGGGAAATATTCAGTCATTTTCTGTGATCCCACCTTGGCCATAGTTGACAGAGAAGGGGTCATGGGGTGGTGATATCCATAGCCACCATAGGCTGAGGGAAGAAAGGAGTATGGCACTCAAAATTAACAAGGGGGTTGGTTCTGGTTAGGGGGAATTTAAAGTAGGGCCAAGGAACAGCGTGATTCCCCTGTTTCAGATGAACAAAGTTCCAAAGAAGAAATGCTACCATTGAAATGCCCACAGAAGAGAAAACCATAAAAGTGCACAATACCCAAAATTCTCTCAGTGTGTAAGGCAGACTGAGCCCTGCCTGGACTGTCAAGGACGTTAATTACCCAGAACAGCAGTTTCTTCTGAAATCCTGCCCATACCCTTCTGATCTCCTCGGCAGCGTATGACTGCCACTTCCAAGGGAAGGGAGACTGCTCATAGGGCCTCCCAATCTCCTTATGGTATTGAATGGGAGAGCCATTAGCCGCCAGGAAGTGTCTTTCCTCCCAAATAGCTGCCTGGCATGGAGACCAAATCTGCATACGTGAGTCTGTGTAAATGTTTGCTCTCTAACCTTGGCTTACCTCTGAGGCTCTTGTGAGGGCAGTCAGCTCTGCAAGCAGGCACATGCCAGGAGAGAGGGGTGCACTTTCCATAGTGATGTCAAAGGTTACAACCACATAGCCTGCTTTCCGGATGCCTTGCTCGTCTGTAAAGAGTACTAACTGAGGTTCTCTAAGGGGTTCCTCAGGTCCTCCCTGCTGCATGAGTCTGAAGTGCAATCTGCTCACAGTCATGCCTTGTCTTCACCCTCCCCAGGAAGGAAGGTGGCTGGAGTCAGTGTGGGGCATTTTTAACTGGACAGCTGGCCCCTCTAATAAAAGTGCCTGGTACCTGAGGACACGGATGACCGAGGGCTAAAGTTCCCCTTGGAGATCAAAAGGTTAGACACATTATAGGGTGCAGACAGTTAAGTCTCTTCCCGGTGCCAGTTTGGTAGCTTCTGATATCAGCAAGGCTACCACTGCCACAGCCCTGAGGCAGGCTGGCCAGCCCTTGCTGATGTCCAGTTCCTTACTCAGGTACCCCATTGCCCCACTCTGCAGGACCACAGGCAGGGTCAGAACCCCTCAGGCCATGCCTCCCCTTTCAGTCACATATAGATTGAAGTCCTGGCCGGGTGGAAAGCTCAGAGCTGGAGCTTGAAGGAGGCTTGTTTGAGTTGTTTAAAAGCCAGTTCAGCTGCTGACTCCCATTCCAGCAAAGGTGAGCTCTCTTTCTGAGCTTTTCATCACCTGGAACAGGGGACATGCAATCTCCCCATACCCTGGAATTTATAAACAGCAAAATCCTGCCATACCTAGGAAACCTATCAGCTGTCTTTAGGTCTGGGGCAAAGCACTCTATCCTCTCCTAGGAACCTAGCTCTCTTCGTCAAGACTAAGCCCAGATGTGTTACAGATATCTGGCAAAGTTGTGCCTTAGACCCCCAGACCCTATATCCTTTTTCTGCCAGGAAGTTGAGCAAGACCTTGGTGCCTTCCTGGGAAGCTTCCTCTGGGGAGCACATAGCAAAATGTCATCAATGTGCTGTCTGACCTTAGTCTGTGGTTATTGGAATTGGCACAAATCCTGAGCTAGGGCCTGAAGAAACAAGTGGGGGCGTTCTCTGAACCCCTGGGGCAAAAGTTAATTGGGTAGACTGGTTGGAGGATCTTCAGAGGCGAAGGGAAATTGAGTCAGGATGTAAAGATATGCACAAGAAAGCATCTTTGAGATCTAGTGCCGTGAACCACTCAGTATCTTCTGGATTCTAGGCCAGATTGAGGTCTAAGGAATAGGAACCACAGGATGAATAGGCATAACTGTCGGAGGTCTCGAACAGGCCTCCATTCTCCACTGGGCTTCTGGACACCCAGAATGGACTAGTACAAGGCTTACCCAGGCCTTGGCCTTCAGGTTGATATGAGGACTTGTAATCCCTTCCTTGCCTCTGGCTTAAGGGCATACTGTTTCTGATGAGGAAAGGAATTAAATCCTTAAGGTATCCAAATGGGTTTGCCCTGATCCCTCTGCCAACTTTCCCCTGTGTTGTCCACACTTTAGGGTCGATTTTAGTTTCCACTAATGGTAGGCAAAGTTCTTGCTCTAGTGTCATGCCTATAGTGGTACCAAAACCAGCCTAGATGGCTCACCCCAACAGGGGAGTCAGACCTTCTGGAATAATCAAGAAGGCCTGTGCAAAAACAAACAAACAACAACAACAACAACAACAACAACCCTCAAAGGCTGAGAAAAAAGCGCTGCCAGACGCACCCTTAAGGTCACTATGAGAAGGTCACTGTGAGAAAGTGGCTCCAGTGTCAAGGAGGAAACTAAGTTCCTTGCCCTCAACAGCCAGGGTTACCCAGGGCTCCTGGGTGGAGGTGACAGTCCATGTTGGAGCCAGGTGGGAAGGCACTGAGCACATCAATCCTGCTGCTGGACCATCTGAGATGCCAAATCAGCCTGTGGTGGCCTTTGCCCCTCTGGGCAGTCTGATTTCCAGTGGTCCCTTGCCCATAGGACAGGGCTTAGAGGGTGGCTTCCTGTTTTCCCATGGACAGCCTTCAGACATGCCCTTGCTGACCACAGTTATAGCAAGTAACGGTGGGAGATCCCTTGGGACCCCGACTGATGATGTTAGCATCATGGAGCTACACAACCAGGGTTATAGCCTTCTCCCTTCCTTTGGCCTTCCTCTCCTCAGCCTCCTCTTGGTCCTGATTGTAAAAGACAGAGCTGGTGACTTTCAGGAGGCTGTCTAGGGTACCCTCAGGGAAAATGCTAATTTCTATGGTTTCCTCCTAATGTCTGGAGCAGATTGAGTTACAAATATGTTTTTCAAAATGAGTTGGACCGCAAAAGAATCTGGGGACATAGAAGCGTACTTTGTCAGTGCCTCTCTGAGTCTTTTCACAAAGGCTCACCCTTCCCTCTGTCTACAGTTGATAGTTTAGAGTAGTTCAAGTATTTTGAGTGGTAATATCTCAACACTTGGATCACACAGGCATGATAATGTTTCCTATTCCAGTCCCCTAGCTCATCACCTAACTGTTTAGGATCTTCCAGGGTAGGGCGTCAACCAGGAGATTATGGTTTGATTCCTGATCAGGGCACATGTCTCCACTGTGGGCTAGATCCACAGTAGGGAGCATACAGGAAGCGGCCAACCAATGATTCTCGTCATTGATGTTTCTATTTCTCCTTTTCCTTCCTCTCTGAAAATATATATATATTCATGGAAAAACCTAAGCTCCTGGAAGAAGACAGGGTAGTCTGCTTACTGGAAGCTGACCCCCTGGGGGGACTTGGGCTGGCAGGAGGAAAGGAATCCAGAGCTGGGAGTGGGAGAGTCCACAGGGTATGCTGCATGCTCAGATGTCCAAGTGGGAAAGGCCAGGCCAGAGGGAAGGGGAGGCTGCAACATAGGAGGGTCCCTGCATCTTTCTATCTCCATCCATCCTTCCTTCTATCCTCTGTCCTTCTGTCACTGCATCTACTCATGCATGCACCCCTTTCACCCACCTACCCTTTCATCTTAACTATAGTACAGGGGTAAGAAGATGAAATGTGGAGATGGAAAGCTGGATTCCAGGTTTGTGTCATCTGCTACTCCTTGACCTTGAACAAATTTTTGTTCCAGAGAGGAGGGGGGAGAGAGAGAGAGTGAGAGAAAGAGGAAGAGAGAGGAGGAGAGAGTGAGAGAAAGAGTTCAGTGTGAGAAAGAAACATTACCTGCATTGACTTGTTGTCTTCTGTATGCGCCCTGACTGGAAATGGAATCCAAAACCCAGGTGTGTGCCCTGACAGGATTGGAACCTGGGCAGCTGATACCCCACTCGGCCAGGGCTTGAACAGCCACTTAACCTCTGCAAGGTCCACTCCTGCTTGTGAAGGGACTGCCTCCTAAAGGCACAGGGAGCAGTGGAGGCTCTGACCAGAGGAGTGGCACCCATGTCAGTGGTTCTACATGCTTTCTCTGCCCTGGAGGGCAGGGGAAGTGGGCAGGGCCAGCAAGGGGGGCAGCTGGACGGTGTTGCAAGTAACTTCGGCAAAGACCACAGGACCACGAACCGAGTCATGTGCTTTAGTGCTGGCCCCATCAGCGCTGAGCGCTGTGCCTGAATAAGTTCATTGGATCTCACTCTAACTCTGAGAGTAAGTCACTATTTCATTATTTCCGTTTTACAGATGTGGAGAGTGAGCTTGGACAGTGTAAGAAAATCACAGGGCCAATCACTGCCAGGTGGCAGAGCTGGATTGAACACAAGTCACGTGACCCGCATCCCTTTGTGGCTCCAGGCTACCCTCCCCCAATCCCACCCCCAGCAGGAATGAGAAGGAGTCCCTGGCTGTGGGAGGACTGGGAGGGTCAGCCAGCCCTCAGGAAGACATGCGCCCTGGTTTGTCATGCTTGCTGACTTAGAAGGTCTAAACATTCCTGCCATGGCTGATCTGAAGCTACTGACGTGGTGTCACTGAAGTGGGGTGGAAAGAGAAGAATGTACAGGGAGGAGAGCCAAGAAAGAACGACGTCATCAGCATGGGACTGAGCCCAGGCAGTCTTGGCCTTTCCATTTTCCTTCTCCTTTTCTAATCCATGGAAAGCAGGGACACTGTTCCCCAAACAATCGCATGTCATCATGACATTGTCAGTGTATTTGTTTTCATTGTTGTGCCCAAGGCCCAGGCCCATTACAAAGCCGCTGCCTGCAGGGTAGTGGGTGAGACAGAGCAGGCTCTGGCCAGGGCTGGAGGGTCTCTTCCATGGTGCTCCCACACCCACTGGCTCTCTTCATGGTCTCACCAACACTCTTGCCCCAAGTTCTAACAAAACTAAGATGCGTGAGGGTTTGCCTGTGCTGTCTCTCACGGAGAGTGTTAACTGCCTTGTGCCACGTAGCTCTCCGGGATCCTATGAGCACCTGCTCGTTCCATTCCTCTGCTGTTTGCGGCTAGGCCTGTGCTGCGTCCACGTGTCAGGGGGAGTGTGTCCACATTCAGGCAGCGCCACTAGGTGTGCACCAAGCAGGGCGTGGTCGTCTCCCACCCAGACACCCAGAGGCCGTTCTCGCCTTTACAGACACCTCCCCCTCCCCCCAGCCTTCCTTCCAGGCTGGCTTCTTCGCAGTGGCTCCTCTCCAGGCATTGCACCTGCTTCAGGCAGCAAAGGGGGAGGTGCAGGGCAGAAGGCAAGCCTCCCACTGGGACACCCCCACCCACTATTTGCTCCGGCCTTGTCCAGGGTGCACCACCATTCTACCGATCGAGGAATCGCAGCTCCTCACTCAGGAGCTGGTAGACCAGTGTGTGGGTTGCACGTGGGTGTCCTGCCCAGAGCTGGACTGAGAGGGGTCCTGGGGCAGTGAGGTCTTCCCTGTGATGCTCCTGTTACCCTCTGATTCCTCCATCCTGTCACCTCTGGTTCCTCCATCCTGTCACCCTCCATTCCCTCCATCCTGTCACCCTCCAGTTCCTCCATCCTGTCACCCTCCGGTTCCTCCATCCTGTCACCCTCCGGTTCCTCCATCCTGTCACCCTCTGGTTCCTCCATCCTGTCACCCTCCATTCCCTCCATCCTGTCACCCTCTGGTTCCTCCATCCTGTCACCCTCCATTTCCTCCATCCTGTCACCCTCTGATACCTCCATCTCGTCACTCTCCGTTTCCTCCATCCTGTCACCCTCCGTTTCTTCCATCCTGTCACCCTCTGGTTCCTCCATCCTGTCACCCTCCATTTCCTCCATCCTGTCACCCTCCTTTCCCTCCATACTGTCACCCTCTGGTTCCTCCATTCTGTCACCCTCCATTCCCTCCATCCTGTCACCCTCCTTTCCCTCCATCCTGTCACCCTCTGGTTCCTCCATTCTGTCACCCTCCATTCCCTCCATCCTGTCACCCTCTGGTTCCCCCATCCTGTCAACCTCTGATTCCTCCATCCTGTCACCCTCCATTCCCTCCATCCTGTCACCCTCCTGTTCCCCCATCCTGTCACCCTCCTGTTCCCCCATCCTATCACCCTCCATTTCCTCCATCCTGTCACCCTCCTTTCCCTCCATCCTGTCACCCTCTGGTTCCTCCATTCTGTCACCCTCCATTCCCTCCATCCTGTCACCCTCTGGTTCCCCCATCCTGTCAACCTCTGATTCCTCCATCCTGTCACCCTCCATTCCCTCCATCCTGTCACCCTCCTGTTCCCCCATCCTGTCACCCTCCTGTTCCCCCATCCTATCACCCTCCATTTCCTCCATCCTGTCACCCTCCATTCGCTCCATCCTGTCACCCTCCATTCCCTCCATCCTGTCACCCTCCGTTTTCTCCATCCTGTCACCCTCCATTCGCTCCATCCTGTCACCCTCTGGTTCCTCCATCCTGTCACCCTCCATTTCCTCCATCCTGTCACCCTCCATTCGCTCCATCCTGTCACCCTCTATTTCCTCCATCCTGTCACCCTCTGATTCCTCCATCCTGTCACCCTCTGATTCTTCCATCCTGTCACCCTCCATTCCCTCCATCCTGTCACCCTCCATTCCCTCCATCCGGTCACCCTCTGATTCCTCCATCCTGTCACCCTCCAATCCCTCCAACCTGTCACCCTCCATTCCCTCCATCCTGTCACCCTCCATTCCCTCCATCCTGTCACCCTCCATTCCCTTCATCCTGTCACCCTCCATTCCCTCCATCCTGTCACCCTCCTGTTCCCCCATCCTGTCACCCTCTGGTTCCTCCATCCTGTCACCCTCCATTCCCTCCATCCTGTCACCCTCTGGTTCCTCCTTCCTGTCACCCTCCATTCCCTCCATCCTGTCACCCTCTGGTTCCTCCTTCCTGTCACCCTCCATTCCCTCCATCCTGTCACCCTCTGGTTCCTCCATCCTGTCACCCTCCATTCCCTCCATCCTGTCACCCTCCAGTTCCTCCATCCTGTCACCCTCCATTCCCTCCATCCTGTCACCCTCCATTCCCTCTATCCTGTCACCCTCCAGTTCCTCCATCCTGTCACCCTCCAGTTCCTCCATCCTGTCACCCTCTGGTTCCTCCAACCTGTCACCCTCTGGTTCCCTCCATCATCACTCCACCAGTGTGCTTAGTCCTCTTTCCCACCAGTGGCTCAGCCTCAGTGAGCAGGCAGCTTGGCAGGAGTCCCTGCTGAGGGAGGACAGGGGGCTGTGCAGGATGCGCATGGCTGGGGTGGGGATGTGGATGGGGGGTGGGGGATTAATAGAGTGATTAACGAGGCTCAGAGTCAGACCTCTCACTGGCTCCTAATTAATTGATCAGATGCAACACTCGCCGACTTCTCCTCGGGAGGGCTTCCAGCTTGCACAGCGGTGCAGCGGGGAGCCAGGGTCTGCCCGTGTACAGGGATCTGGGGAGCTCCTCATTAAGGGGATGCGCAGGCAATTAGCACACAAGCCCAGGCCCTGAGCATGCCTCCTAATGACCAATTAGGTAAGTAGGCGGGGGCTGGGGAGAGCACACAGGCTCAGCAGTGATGCCCAGCAGCTGTCTCCAGCACAGACACACCCTGCTTACACAGAGGACAGAGTAGGACAAAGCAGAGTGCTCTCATGACAGCTGACATGTTCATGGAGATGGTTTTGTTGGATAGTTAGTTTAAGAATCTCTTATTATAGCAGGGCCGGCAGGGATGACTGGACCTATAAGCCAGGAGGTCACGTGGGACATGGGCACATGCCCAGGTTTCAGATTCCATAACCAATGTGGGGCATGCAGGAGGCGTCAATCAATGAATTTCTCCCATCACTGATGTTTCTGTCTCTCCCTCTCCCTTCCTCTCTGAAAGCAATTAAAAAGATTTTTAAAAGAATGTTTTATTATAAAATTTCTATACTACTACAAATCCTATATAAGTAAGACGTAATATGCAAATTAACCCTCACACCCTCACAAGATGGCTGCCTACAACCAGCCAGCAGGGAGGTTAGTGAGGGGAGACCAAAGGATTGAATAAGCAGGTTGCGTGGGGAGACCAGACTTGTGTGTGGGGGTAAGGGGGCAGGCAGTTGGGGGTGACCAGGCTGGCAGGGGGAGGGGGGCAATTTGTGCAAACAGCCAGCAGAGTGGGATAGTTGGAGGTGACCAGGCTAGCAGGGGGGTCAGGAGGGTGACCAGGCTGGGGGAGGGGGTGTTGGGATGCAGGTGGGGACAACCAGGCTGGCAGAGAGGGCAGTTGGGGGTGATTAGGCTGATGGAGGGGGACAGTGAAGGGCAACTAGACCAGTGGGGGGCATTTAGGGGAAACCAGGCTGGCAGGGGCCGGTTAGGGGCAATCAGGCAGACAGGCATGTGAGTGATTAGGGTCAGTGGTCCAGGATTGTGAGAGGGATGTCGCAGTGATTGGGCCTAAACTTGCAGTTGGACATCCCCCGAGTGGTTCTGGATTGGAGAGGGTGCAAGCCGGGCTGAAGAGACACCCCCATCACGAATTTTGTGCACTGGGCCTCTAGTAACAATAATGATAATGCTTTCTTGAGTGATTCCTGTGAGACACTGCTGGCACTTTGCTTATTTCATCTCACTCAATGCTGCAGGGGCTATGAGAAGCCTGCCTCGTGTGTCAGATGGGGTCTCAGGTGAAGGACCAGCTCACAGCTAGGAGGGGAGAGCAGGAGTCACACCCAGCTCTGGCTCAGCCAGAGCATGCATGCCTGACTCCTGCCACTTTAGGAAAACTGCATCCGTGAGCAATTAGCAAGTAACTGCCCCTAATACTGAGGGGCGGTCTGTACAAGACGCACCGATCTTTTCCTTCCTCCGTCTTCTCACCTCCCTCCTGCCCACTTTTGTTTCCTTTCCTCCACCCACCCTCTTCACGCTCACCGGTGCCCTTTAAGCCAGGGGCACACAGCTGGCTCGCGCTCCACCTCACATCTGTGGGAGGCCGTGGGGGGCCGTCCCGGGGACCAGCTGGGGAAAGGGAGGGTCACCCGCTGCAGAGGCAGGGGCCCTGTGAAGGGTCCCAGCGTGGGGGTGCATGGGCCTCTGTGAGGGCCCAGCTGAGAGCAGGTCTGCAGAGGAGGGCAGGCTGAGGCCGGTCGGGCAGCTCGCTGCTCCCATAGGATCGAGGCAGAGCAGCGGGACTGTGGCTCTCCGTGCCCAGCCGAGTGTCTGCCCATTCTCTTCCTGATGTGCAGATGCTCCCTGGCTGAAGCACAGCTGTGTTGGCACTTTGCTGTGTTTCCTTCTCGCTTCCTTCCTCATCCCTCTGTCCTTTCCTTCCTTCCATTATTTTTCTGTAACCTCAGACGCCAGAGAGCTGAATTTCTCACACTTTCGTGATCAGCACATAATCACTTGTCTATGAAAACCCTCATTTCATTTACCGCCCACCCTGCTCATCCTCAGGCCCCATCCCCAAGCTCCTCCCCTCAGGTGCCCATGCTCATATATGTCTCTAATGCACGTTCACAACACATGCAAGGTCTGCTCTGACTGTGATGCAGTAGTACTTCAATGGTGGCATGTGACGACTCTCAACTAATTTTTTTGTAGTTAACACTGCTTTTAAACATCCTGGTCCAGTTTTTTCCTCTGTATCTTCTCACTTTCAAATCATCCACATCTGCATCTGCTCAACCGGGCCCTGACTTTCTACCCCACACTCTCCGGAAAACCCACACTGAGGAAGAGGATCTCCTCAAGTCCGACAAGGAGACACCTCTAAATCTCTTCTCCCCGTTTTCTGAGGAAGATTATGGAGTGAATTGACAGAGGGTTTCGGGTCTGAGACCAACTAGATTCTTTGCTGCCTGGATGGAGAGCTGGCTAGCTGCTGGGATTTCAGGGGCCAGATGGCAAGGTGGATTTGTCACATCTCAGGTGCAGACCCGAGCATTCAGAGGGGAGATGGGCGGCTAGCTCCTGCCCGGTGGCCCAGGCGCTGGCTGACTTCGCTCCTTCAGGAGCCCTGGAGCCATGCCCCCTGTGCACAGCTTCAGGCAGCAGCAGGTCACTGACCCACCGCGGGCAGGGACCTCACATTGTCCTTCATGTCTCTGATGTTGAACACGCTGTCCCCACCAATCCTTAATAGCCTGGAGTGCCGACTCCAGGAGCCTTTCCCTTCCTCACTCCACCCCCTCCACATGCTGAGAAGCTGCTCACTGTTCCCAAAAGCATCTTGCTCATCCCCTTTCTCTCTCTCTCTCTCTCTCTCTCTCTCTCTCTCTCTCTCTCTCTCTCTCTCTCTCTCTCTCTCCCTCCTTTCCTCCTCTCTAAAAGCAATTTTTAAAAAGTCTCAGTAGTACTCAGCACATAGCAGCTTAGCTATTGCTGAAATGAGAGCTGAGCCCCCACAGACCATAGTGGGAAGGTTTGCCATTAAAATTCAGAGCAAGGGGCCATATGAGCAGGAGTTTGGGCCCTGTGATACTTAGTGGAAAATTTTCAACAAGAGCTGCTTTGGTTCCTAATTAAGGGAATTAGGTTAATGAGCAACCTTGCAAAATCCCTGATGATCATGTTCCAAACTCCCCCCCACCCCCCGCCCCCAAGTCTCCCTGTGATGTGGAGGACTGCAGAGGCACGCTGGTAAAGAAGGCAACCTCCAGCGCAGGTAGCGTGTGCACCCAGGGACCTCCTGCAGCTGGACGCAGAAGCTCAGCGAACCTCAGTCCGGGTTTCTCCGCCACTGCCACCCTCTCCGCCACACGGCTGCCATGCTTCCTACTGAGGCTCCCTCGCGATTAGCCCAAGAACCATCATTAAGGGAACACCTGGCATTAATGTCCGACTAATGCCTACCAGTGATTCCAGCATGTGGGGGGTGTGGACCTCCAGGTGCTGACATGACAATTAGCCAGAAACACGGATGACGGGAAGGATGTGCAGGTCCCTCGCTCAGTGGTGCTACCTGTTTTCCTGTCACGTGGGAGGCCTCTATGCTCTTCACCTTAGAGGAAGTAGAGCCTCTTACAAGACACTGCCCTCCAGCCACAGCTGCTGGCCTAGCATGGCACTGGGCCCGTCTCCCGTCTGCACGTTAGAATGTGTAACTCAGGACGCTGCGTGGGGTGGTGACAGGCAGGGAGCTGGCAAAGACAGGCAGTGTCTGCTGGTTCTCCATGTCCAGGGCTGGCATGTCTGCACCCTGTTGTTTGATGGTTGGCCTTAGCAGGAATTATGCGAGCAGTAAATTGCCTACTCTTGTTCAATTTTGTGATAATTTTTTTGTGTAATAATTTTCCCTGATATCTAGTCTTCCTGTCTTCTGCAGACCCCTGAATTTGGGCTGTCTATATGGCCCAAAATAGAGGCCCGCTGTCCCAGCGTCCCCTGGCTCTGCCTCAGTCCCCACCCGGGGCAGACTTCCCCGAAGCCCACCTTCGCAGGAGTGGCTGATGTGATGAGTCTAATGGCCTCTTGCTGGCCTCCTGCCACACCCCGTGCCAAGCCTGTAGCCACTCCTGGGGCTCCCACGGCCCAGGCTGGGGGCTGGCCAGGGAAAGCCACCCTCCCGGTGCCAGGTCCAGGGTTTCCCTGAGCCTCCACGTCAGAGACAGTGGTGGTTCTGGCTCCTTGGAGCCACAGACACTTCCTCGCTGGCCACTGTGAGTGTTGGATGGCCAAGTGCCCACTGGGTCTCGGCTGTAACTCTTGGCTGGGCTCCGGGGTGGCCCCAGAAGCTGTTCAGGGAACCAGTAGATGCCTCCCTCCTGGTTGTTCCGTTCCCGCAGTTCGAAGGAGGGTGGGGGCCTGCAGGCCAGGTCTGTTTGTCCCTTGCAGTCTAAGGATTAAGGCACTGTGCAGAAGCAACCAGCTCGGGGTTCTGGGAACTCCACCTGCCGATTCTAGAGGCCTTTGATTCAACTTGGAGGCAGGACCACTTGATCATTTAGGAGGGCCGGAGGGGCGGGAAAGGCCTCCAGTTGTCTGGGAGGTTCTGGGCCTTGGCTCCATCCCATTCTCCTACCTTTTCTCCCTCCCTTCCCCCTCTCTCACTACTGCTCCACCTCCTCCTCCCCCACCAGGGGGGCAGTGGCTGGGCTGAAGATTATCAGACTTCTTGTGCCTGGCAGGTGCAACAGTGAATTGAAATAGCAAGTGTGAGCTGGGGGAATGTGAGCTGGGGGAAGTGTGAGCTGGGGGAAGTGTGAGCTGGGGGAAGTGTGATTTGGGAAAAATATGAGCTGGGGGGGAGTGTGAGCTGGGGGAAGTGTGATCTAGGGAAGTGTGAGCTGCGGGAAATGTCTGCTGTAGGAAGTGTGAGCTAGAGGGCAGTGTAAGCTAGAGGGAAGTGTGAACTGGGGAAGTGTGAGCTGGGGGAAGTGTCAGCTGGGGGAAGTGTGAGCTAGGGAAGTGTGAGATGGGGGAAGTGTGAGCTGGGGGAAGTGTGAGCGAGGGAAGTGTGAGCTGGGGGAAGTATGAGCTGTGGCAAATGTCAGCTGGAAGAAGTGTGAGCTAGAGGGCAGTGTAAGCTAGGGGGAAGTGTGAACTGGGGAAGTGTGAGCTGGGGGAAGTGTGAGCTAGGGAAGTGTGAGCTGGGGGAAGTGTGAGCTGTGGCAAATGTCAGCTGGAAGAAGTGCGAGCTAGAGGGCAGTGTAACCTAGGGGGAAGTGTAAGCTAGGGTAAGGGTGAGCTGGGGAAAGTGTGACATGTGGGAAGTGTGAGCTGGTGGAAGTGTGAGTGAGGGAAGTGTGACATGCGGGGAGTGTGAGCTGGGGGAAGTGTGAGAGGGGGAAGTGTGAGTTGGGGGAAGTGTGAGCTAGGGTAAGTGTGAGTTGGGGAAAGTGGGAGATGGGGGAAGTGTGAGAGGGGGAAGTGTGAGATGGGGGAAGTGTGAGCTGGGGGAAGTTTGAGAGGGAGAAGTGTGAGATGGGGGAAGTGTGAGATGGGGGAATTGTGAGCTGGTGGAAGTGTGAGAAGGCGAAGTGTGAGCTGGGGGAAGTTGAGAGGGGGAAATGTGAGATGGGATAAGTGTGATATGGGGGAAGTGTGAGCTGGTGGATGTGTGAGCTGTGGGAAGTGTGAGCTGGGGGAGTGTGAGCTGGGGGAAGTGTCAGCTATGGAAATGTGAGCTAGAGCACAGTGTAAGCTATGGGGAAGTGTAAGCTAGACTAAGTGTGAGCTGGGGGAAGTGTGAGCTGGGGGAAGTGTGAGCTGGTGGAAGTGTGAGGGGGAAGTATGAGCTGGGGGGAATGTGAGCTGGCGGGGAGTGTGTGCTGGGGGAAGTGTGAGTTGGGGAGAATGTGAGCTGGGGGGGAGTGTGAGCTGGGGAAGTGTGAGCTTGTGGAAGTGTGAGGGGGAAGTATGAGCTGGGGGGAATGTGAGCTGGCGGGGAGTGTGTGCTGGGGGAAGTGTGAGTTGGGGAGAATGTGAGCTGGGGGGGAGTGTGAGCTGGGGAAGTGTGAGCTTGTGGAAGTGTGAGCTAGGGATGTGTGAGCCGGGGGAAGTGTGAGCTGTGGCAAATGTCAGCTGGAGGAAGTGTGAGCTGGGGGAAGTGTGAGCTGGGGGGAGTGTATGCTGGGGAGAGTGTAAGTGAGGGAAGTGTGACATGGGGGTAGTGTGAGCTGGGGGGAGTGTGAGCTGGGGAAAGTGTCAGCTGGGAGGAGTGTGAGCATGAGGGAGTGTGATCTGGGGGAAGTGTCAGCTGGGGGAAGTGTGATCTGAGGGGAGTGTGAGCTGGGAGGAGTATGAAATGGGGGAAGTGTGAACTGGGAAAATGTGATCTGGGGGAAGTGTGAGCTGGGGGAAGTGTGAGCTGGGAGGAGTGTGAGCTGGGGGGAGTGTGAAATGGGGGAAGTGTGAACTGGGGAAGTGTGAGCTTGGGGAAGTGTGAGCTTGGGGAATTTTCAGTTGGCAGAAGTGTGAACTGGTGTGAGTGTAAGCTGGGGGAAGTGTGAACTAGGGAAGTGTGAACTGGGGAAGTGTGAGCTGGGAGGAGTGTGAGCTGAGGCAAGTGTGAGCTTGTGGAAGTGTGAGCTAGGGATGTGTGAGCTGGGAGAAGTGTGAGCTGGGGGGATTGTGAGCTGGAAGAAGTGTGAGCTGGGGGGAGTGTGAGCTTGAGGGAATTTGAGCTGGGGAAAGTGTGAGATGAGGGAATTGTGAGCTGGGGGAAGTGTGAGATAGGGGAAGTGTGAGCTGGTGGAAGTGTGAGCTGAGAAAAGTGTGAGCATGGGGAAATGTGAGCTGGGGGAAGTGTGAGCTGGGGGAAGTGTGAACTGGGGGAAGTGTGAGCTGGAGGGAGTTTGAGCTGGGGGAAGTGTATGCTGGGGGGTGTGAGTGAGGGAAGTGTGACATGGGGGTAGTGTGAGCTGGGGGGAGTGTCAGCTGGGGGAAATGTCAGCTGGGAGGAGTCTGAGCTTTGGGGAGTGTGATCTGGGGGAAGTGTCAGCTGGGGGAAGTGTGATCCTGGGGGAGTGTGAGCTGGGGGTAGTGTGAAATGGGGGAAGTATGAACTGGGGAAATGTGATCTGGGGGAAGTGTGATTGGGGAAAGTGTGATCTGGGAGGAGTGTGAGCTGGGGGAGTGTGAAATGGGGGAAGTGTGAATTGGGGAAGTGTGAGCTTGGGGAAGTGTGAGCTTGGGGAAGTTTCAGCTGGCGGAAGTGTGAGCTGGTGTAAGTGTAAGCTTGGGGAAGTGTGAGCTAGGGAAGTGTGAACTGGGGGAAGTGTGAGCTGGTAGGAGTGTGAGCTGAGGCAAGTGTGAGCTTGTGGAAGTGTGAGCTAAGGATGTGTGAGCTGGAGGAAGTGTGAGCTGGGGGCAGTGTGAGCTGGAGGGAATTTGAGTTGGGGAAAGTGTGAGATGAGGGAAGTGTGAGCTGGGGAAAGTGTGAGATAGGGGAAGTTTGAGCTGGTGGAAGTGTGAGCTGGTGGAAGTGTGAGCTGTGGCAAATGTCAGCTGGAGGAAGTGTGAGCTGGGGGGAGTGTGAGCTGGGAGAAGTGTGAGCTGGGGGGATTGTGAGCTGGAAGGAGTGTGAGCTGAGAAGAGTGTGAGCTGGAGGGAATTTGAGCTGGGGAAAGTGTGAGATGAGGGAAGTGTGAGCTGGGGGAAGTGTGAGATAGGGGAAGTGTGAGTTGGTGGAAGTGTGAGCTGAGAGAAGTGTGAGTTGGGAGAAGTGTGAGCTGGGGAAGTGTGAGCTTGGGAGTGTGAGCTGGAGGGAGTTTGAGCTGAGGTTAGTGTTAGGTGGGGGTAGCGTAAGCTAGGGTCAGTGTGATCTGGTGGAAGTGTGAGCTGGTGGAAATGTGAGTGGGGGCAGTGTGAGCTGGGGGAGTGTGAGCTTGGGGAAGTGTGAGCTGGGGGGAGTTTGAGCTGCGATAAAGTGTGAGATGGGAGTAGTGTGAGCTGGGGGAAGTGTGATCTGGGGGGAGTGTGTTCTGGGGGAAGTGTGAGCTGGGGGGATTGTGAGCTGGAAGGAGTGTGAGCTGGGGGGAGTGTGGGCTGGAGGGAATTTGAGCTGGGGAAAGTGTGAGATGAGGGAAGTGTGAGTTGGTGGAAGTGTGAGCTGAGAAAAGTGTGAGCGTGGGGAAGTGTGAGCTGGGGGAAGTGTGAGCTGGGGGAGTGTGAGCTGGGGATAATGTTAGGTGGGGTAGTGTTAGCTGGGGGAAGTGTGAGATAGGGGAAGTGTGAGCTGGTGGAAGAGTGAGCTGGAGGAAGTGTGAGCTGAGGGAAGTGTCAGCTGGGGGAAGTGTGAGCTGGAGGGAGTGTGAGCTGGGGGGAGTGTGATCTGGGGGAAGTCTGAACTGGGGGAAGTGTGAGCTGGGGGAGTGTGAGTTGGGGGATGTGTGATCTGGGGGAGTGTGAGCTGGAGGGAGTTTGAGCTGGGGATAGTGTTAGGTGGGGGTAGTGTGAGCTGGGGGAAGTGTGAGCTGGAGGAAGTGTGAGCTGTGGGTAGTGTCAGCTGGGGGAGTGTGAGCTGGGGGAAGTGTTAGCTGGGGGAGTGTGAGCTGGAGGGAGTTTGAGCTGGGTATAGTGTTAGGTCACACTTCCCTCTAGCTCACACTTCCTACAGCAGACATTTCCCGCAGCTCACACTTCCCTGTTTGAGATAGGGGAAGTGTGAGCTGGTGAAAGTGTGAGCTGGAGGAAGTGTGAGCTGAGGGAAGTGTGAGCTGGGGGAAGTGTGAGCTGGGAAGAGTGTGAGATAGGGGAAGTGTGAACTGGTGGAAGTGTGAGCTGGTGGAAGTGTGAGCTGGGGGAGTGTCAGCTCGGGAAAGTGTTAGCTGGGGGGAGTGTGAGCTGGAGGTAGTGTGAACTGGGGGGAGTGTTATCTGGGGGAAGTGTGAGCTGGGGAAGTGTGAGCTGGGGGTAGTGTGAGCTTGGGGGTAGTGTGAGCTTGGGCAAGTGTCAGCTGGCGGAAGTGTGAGCTGGGGGGGTAGGGTAAGCTGGGGGGGAGTGTGAGCTGGGGGGAGTGTGAGCTGAGGCATGTGTGAGCTGGGGGAAGTGTCAGCTGGGAAGAGTGTGAACTGGGGGAAGTGTGAGCTGGGGGAAGTGTCAGCTTGGTGAAATGTGAGCTGGGGGTGTGTGAGCTGGGGGAAGTGTGAGCTGGGGGAAATGTCAGCTGGGGGAGTGTGAGCTGGGGGAAGTGTGAGATGGGGGATGTGTGAGCTAAGAAAGTGTGAGCTGGGGGGGAGTGCGAGCTGGGGGAAGTATGAACTGGGGAAGTGTGAGCTGGCGGAAGGGTCAGCTAGGGAAGTGTGACCTGGGGGAAGTGTGAGCTGGGGGAAGTGTGAGCTGGAGGAAGTGTGAGCTAAGGAAGTGTGAGCTGCCGGAATGTCAGCTGGAGGAAGTGTGAGCCAGAGCGCAGTGTAAGCTAGGGGGAAATATGAACTGGGGAAGTGTGAGCTGGGGGAAGTCTCAGCTAGGGAATTGTGAGCCAGAGTGCAGTGTGAGCTAGGGGGAAATGTGAGCTAGGGGGAAATGTGAGTTGGGGAAGTGTGAGCTAGAGGCAGTGTGTGCTGATGGGGTGGTGGTGTGCTTTCTCCATGGGCCGGTGGGTGGAGCTGATGCCTCTTCTGCTGGGATACAGTGTTGGTGAAGGGCGGCTCCCACCACCCTCAGTAACGCCAGGGCACCTGTGTGCCTGCTCTTGCTTGGCACTTGGCTTGTGGCACCCCTACCATGCCATGCACACATAGTCTGCCAGCAGGACATGGTCCTCCTAAAGCTCACAGAGAGGAACTCCAGGTGCCCCGAGGCAAGCTGTGCCCGATGCGGCCTGGTGGCCCGTTGCCCACCTGGGTGTTGGGGGCGTGGCCTTTCGGACAGGAGGTACAGGCTGCTTCTTCTGGTGCCAGATGGGTCGGCAGGCTTTTTCTGTAAGAAGCCAGATAGTAACTATTTTGGGTTTTGTGGGCCTATCATCTTTGTTCCAACTACTGCACTCTGCTGTGACACAGGACGGTACCTTGGGCAGGAAGTGATTGGGCACGGCTTGCTCCAATGAACTTGATTTATAGAAACAGGCAGCGGCCGGCACAAATCACTAGTGATTCCGGAAGTAAAGTACCGGAGTTTGATTGCTGCTGCCCAGCTGCCAGTTGTATGGCCCTATTTAGCGTGTGCCTCCGTTTCCTCATCTGGAGAATGGGAGAATGATACCTAATAGCCATCAGGACTGCAGCACCTCCTGAGGCGGTGTGGGCTGGGTGCGTGGAGGCATGAAGAGATCTCATCGCAGCGTCCATGGCAGTAGGGAGGCAGTGATACCAGCATCAGCATCCTCGCCACCGCATCTTGGAAAGGATCAAGCTATGAAAAGGGCTAATACCCACATCACAGACCGCTGAGTGAGGACGAGTGCACATGCCTTGCACTGTGCTCAGCATGCAGTGAGCACGGGGCGCCTGCAGGTAAACCCAGCCCTGCCAGCCCTCCTCCCTGGCACTGAGAGGGGAGAGCCAGGCACGGTTCCGGCTGCTCCAGTCTGAGTCGGAGAAGACCAAGTGCAGAGAAGGCTCAGGGGAGCCTTCCTTAGGAAGCAGAATCTCAGGGCTGCGAGGAAGAGGCCACAGGCTCAGGCCCAGGGGAGGGTCCCCCTTGGGCAGGGCCTCCCAGAAGTGGGTCTTAGGGAGAGGACGGCTGTGACCATGTCCTATGGAGACAGTCACCACTGCCCACAGCCTGCATCGCCGGACACCGCACGGTTCCCTGGGCCTGGGCATACCCGCGCATTTGAGGACCTGGGTAAAGTCAGCGTGGGTGGAAATACTCTGTGCACTCAGGTTCATTGCTGCTCATTTGCCGCCCCTCTCGGCTTCTCAGAAGCAGGTGGAGGATGCACTCAGGGTCTGCTGCAGCCCAAGCCCCGGGGGCCGCCTGCGTACAACCTGGGCCGTGACGCAGGAGGCGAAGCAGAGGGCTTGGTTCAGAGGTGTCTCTAGGGGTGTCCTGGGCAGCTGCCCTGCGCACAGGGTGTCCCAGTGTAAAGCGCTAAAGGACACAGAAGCCTCTGCAAAGTGCCTGCTACTTCCTAGGCTGTCACCGGACCAGAAAGGCTGCTAAACGGAAGGATGTAAGGACAGACGCACCTGCATTTGAATTCACTTCGGCCTTAGGCATGCCATGCAGGCCATCTGAACCACGTGTTTATTACCTGCAAAATGCGCGTGAAGCCTGGCACGCAGCAAGCGAAAGTGTCAGCAGGCATGACCGTTACTGTTGTTACCAGCCTTCCGGGACCACCTCCCACAGCCGAGACGGCAGGGTCAGCGGTCTGAGAGGAAGACACAGCCACTCGTGTGGGCAGCCAGGGCGGGGCAGGAGGCTGAGCGGCTTCTTACCCTACTCCCTGCTGGCTCGGAGACTGGCTGTGCTTTGTGCTCCATCTTTGGTTTTCTGGAGCCCCCCTCCGGCTGCGCCTGGGTCTGGGCTTAGCCCCGCGCCCTGACCCCCTGACACTGTCTTCCTGCTGAGCAGCCGGGAGAGCACACAGCCCGGCCCAATCACGGGGGCGGTGCATGAGGGGGTCACTGGTTCTCACAGCCCCAGCCAGTCAGTGACTGGCACCTCAGCGCCACCGACTTCTCCTGTGTTTGCCCAAGTAGCACCTCTGCCTCCTGTATGTGCTCCGAGGGAGGCATTTAGCACCCACCTGGTAACCCCGGTGCTCGCCAACATCAAATCCTTAATTTAGTCAAATCTACAAACTCTGACGAATGAGGCCCCATTCTAAGGTTCCAAGGAAGGGCCTGGTGGTGTCTTTGGGGCCACTGGTCAGCCCACTGCATCCCACTTCACAGATCACAAAGGAAGCAGGTGGCGGGGACCGACTCTGTCTGCTACTCTAACCGCTGTGCATGTGCTCCCTCTCTGCTGTCACCGTGGAGGCTTTGGGACTCAGTGAGCCCCGCGCCCCGCCCCCCGCGCCCCGTCTTGGCCTCAGAGCAGCCCCTCGGTCAGTGATACTCCAACCCCCCTGGGATAACAGCACTCTGAGCCCACCTGGCTTTGGGACGCAGTGAGCCCCGCGCCCCGCCCTCCAGCGGTTAGGTGAGGGCCTGGGACAAGGCTCTGAGACACCTGCTGTGCCCGTCACCGAGTGATGAAAAAACTGCCGTAGAGGCTTTGCCAGAAAACCCCACAGTCAAGTCCAAACTACGCCTACAGGATGCTGCTGAATGTGTCCACGTGGGGGAAGCCCAGCTCTAAGCCCCAGACCCCCTCTCTCCGGGACCATCACAACAGACGGATTTCACTCCTGGGGAAGCACGAGCCTTCCGTGGCTCCTTCTCCCGACGGCGGCAGCCCCTGCCCTGGCCACCCACTCCTCAGCGTCCGGCCGAGGGGAAGGGACGTCAGGCTCAGCACTGACCCGCAGACCAGGCCAGCGAGGGACAGGCACATTCCCCGCCCTCCTCCTCTGCTTCACATCCGCCTGGCCCCGGATCTGTGTCCTCCCAGCGACGTCCTTCTGGTGATACCGTGGTGACATCCACGGTGAGGAGGGTCCTACCCAGCAGCCCGGCTTCCTGAGGGCACATGCAAACCTGAGGGCGCGTGCGAACCGGAGGCTTTGCGGTTCTTGCTGCCCAGCCAGATGAGTTCTCACGTCAATGCTGATATTTCCGAAGGAGGGTTTCTGCTCCCGCAGGTGGGACCCATAGCGCTCGGGCCTAGGCACCTGCAGAGACAGTGGAGCGATGGCAGTGCCAGCTGCTGGGCAGTTCCTCCACGAGGGACACTGAGCGCCAGCGAGGAGCACGGACCACAGACGGAATGCCGAGTTTCTGCACTGCTGGGTCCCCACCACCAGCACCTCCCGTGACCTCACGGTCATTTCCCGTGTGTGGGTGTGGGAGCGTTCATTGCTCCGGGGCCGCGGGCACCGTGGACAGGCCAGCAGCCACGCTGGACATGCAGGGAGCCACCACAGCCCCGTGAAAGTACAGGACACGGCGCTGCCGAGTTTCTGCCACTGCTCGTCCCATCGCCGAAATGACCTGAATGTTTGCGAGGGTTTCATCGAGACCGAAGATCACCACAGCCAGTCGATGCAATGTGTGCCTGGGCACCAGGGATGCGGAAAGGGAGGCCATGGACACAGTGGCTGAGCCAGCAGGCTTAGGTTTTGGCCCTGGCTCTGCCACTTCTGAGACACGTGACCTTGGGTTACTCTCAACCCCCGGAGTCTGCTCCTGATCCACAGGATGGAGATGTGACTATTCCCTCTGTGGATAGCCAGGCTGACGTGTGTTTGCTAGCAGAAGCTCTTCAGTGCAGCCCTGGCAGAAAGCAAAGGGGATGTCCGGAGGGGAGACCCTGCCGCTTCCTTCCGAGCACAGCACGGGCTGAGGGCTGTGGGGAGCTGGCGGGGCCGAGAGCATGCAGCCAGCTGCTCCTCTGCGTGTCCGTGGCCACTGGCATGTGGGCACGTCTTGGCCTCAGAGCAGCCCCTCGGTCAGTGATACTCCAACCCCCCTGGGATAACAGCACTCTGAGCCCACCTGGCAGAAGGGGGCACGCGCTCCCCGCTTCTTCATGGGAGCCTTAGACTGGGGGCAGTGTCAGGGACTCAGCAGGTGTGGCCCTGCGGGACCGCTCACATCTCAGTGCGATGCCCTGCAGTGTGACTGTGCTGGGCACGGCCTGTGTCCTGGGTGTGACTCCCGGTCCAGCCACCTGCCGCCTCTCAGGGAGAAACAGAGATCCGGGGTGCGGGGTCCTGGTCTGTGGTCACACAGACCAAGGCCTACACTCTAACCACCCGGCGTAGCCTGATCGAGCCAGCATCCTGCTCGGAGGCAGCTGCCCCTGCTGGCCCTAGCGCTGCTGTGTGACCCAAGCCTTACTGGCATTCCGCACGAAGAGCCAAAGCTGGGAGAGGCCTGCCCCTGGAGAGCATGTGCTGGTTCCTGAGCAGAGGGCCACACCACCCCACAGGGCCACGTGAGAGCCACCAGGTGGTCAAGAGGCAGGGGAGCCCGAGGAGAGCGGGGGCAAGAGCCTCCAGTGTGGCTCCCCCAGGAGGAAACAGGTGAGGCGGGGTACATGGACCTGGGGTACGCCGGTGTGAATACTCCATCGGGCTCGGGGGACAGAGCCCTCCTGACTGTCTTGCACCTGGATGCAGGGCAGTGAGTGATGGGCTCCCCAGGGTGTAACGTTCCCCGGGGAGTGGCTGGCCCGGGTTTGGACAGTGGCTGTGCATGTGGAAGGCGTGCTTGCAGGGGAGTGGTCTGCTGTCTCAGGAATCCCCCGCCTGGGGAGAGCAGTCTTTCCCAGGCCAGCACCACCTCAGGATGCCAAAGCATCACCAGAAAACAGGGTAGCCATCGCTCTGGCTTGGTAGCTCAGCTGGTTAGATTGTCCCGATGCGCCAAGGTGCAACAGTCCCGCCAGGGCCTGCCAGGATAGCCACGGAGCACAAACCAATGCTCCTCTCTTCTCTCCCTAAAAATCAATCAATAAAAATGTTTACAAACAATTAATACAACTCTGCTTGATGCACTTTCCAAGTGACACAGCCAGTCTTTTGCCAGCCGCTTTCCAGATGAATTGGCAACACATGCCAATTTATAATACAACTGAACCAGGACATACAATGAGACAGCTTAGCTGTCAAATAATCATCTTCAAAAGCAATTGCAGCTACAAAATAGGCACAAAATCCTGAATCACTACCCTATACATCAGCAAAAATCACTAATAAAGTTAGAATGAAATTTTGATACAATAAAAATGTTAAATATTTGGATATGAACTTAATAAGAAATGTATATATGTTATGTATGAGATTACAAATCTTTATTGAAGGACATAAGAGGCAAATAAATGGAACTCATGTTTTCAGTATTGGATACATGTCAATTTATCCCATATTGTATGAACATTATCTAATATTGTTGAAATATTAGCAAAATTTTCTTTATTACTTGACTAAAGATACTAAAATCCTAAAATACTATAATACTAAAATACTAAAGATACTAAAATCCATCTAAAAGAATAGATATCTGAAAATATATGAAGTTTTTTTGAAAAAAAATTAAAGCAATGAAGGAATTTGTCTTAAGAGAATGTGTCTACCTGACACAAATATATAAGTAGTTTATATAATATAAATGTAGCATTTCAGATCAGAGGGAAGTGCTAATTGTACATTAGAAAAATAAGCTAACTTTCTGGGAAAAGATAAAGTTAGATTCCTACCCTATACCTTATACCAAAATAAATTTCATGTTATTAAAATACTTAAAGATAAATAAGTAAAAAAATATATATATGTGAATATGTAGGTCCCATTCTCTTAAGAGAGGGGCAAGGCCCTTTGAACTTAGAAGAAGCAATTAAGCCAGAGACTATCAGGAAAGCAGTGATGGGCTTCATCACACAATTTAAAATTTGCCTGGGGGAGGAAAACAAAGTTAAAGAATAAGGCACGTTGAAAAAGTATTTTCAGCAAATATCTCTTTAACATTTAACATGACAGCATGCCTACTCACTGCATTGGGAAAAGCATGAGCAAGGCATCTAAATATGCACATGCACAAAAGAGGAAGAATGAACCCTGTATAATAAAAGGCTAATATGCAAATAGACTAAACAGGGGAACAACTGAACAAACGGTCACTATGACGTGCGCTCACCACCAGGGGGCACATGCAGAAGATGGTGGGTGTTGGCAGCAGGCAGCAGAGTGTGGGACATGCTGGGCATTAGCTGCGACAGGATAATGGAGCAGGAGAGCAGGGGTGCCAGACCTAGGCGGGATGCCAGTCACGGTCATTGGGGCGAGCCTCTGGTGTTAACTGAAAATTCTTTGCTCCCATGCACCATGGTACCCCCTGTGCTCACACCTGCTGCCTCACCGGCCCGATCGCACCTGCTGCTGGTTTCTGGGGCCAGCACCGATCACTCAGCACCATCAGCAGGTACAAATGGCAGCTGCCAGCCCTGATCACCCCTCAAGGCTTTTCTACCTCCCCCTGATCTTGAGGGGCAATTAGAGCAGCAGCCGCCTCTTGTACCTGCTGCTGGCACAGCCTCAATCGCTCTGCACGTCAGTGGGTACAAGCAGGCTGGCGCCATCAGCATGTGGGAGTGGCAATGGTGGGAGCAGCTCCCAGCAGACAGGACCAGGAGCCACAGCGGGAGGGCCGGGCAGGGGTGCAGAGGATAGGCTGAGACCTGTCCCTGTGTCCAGTGCATCTTCCTGGCCCATAGGTCCTTTCAAGGTGCATGGATTTGTGCACTGGGCCCCTAGACCTATATAATAAAAAGGTAATATGCAAATTAACCCTAAAAGCAGAACAACTGGAAATGACCGGTGGCTATGATGCGCACTGACCACCAAGGGGCAGATGCTCAATCCAGAAGCTGCCCCTGTGGTTGTGCGCTAGCACAGGGCGAACTCTGCTCAGCCACAAGCCAGACTTCTGGCTGTGAGCTCAGTGGCAGTGGTGGGAGCTTTCTCCCTACTCCTTGGCAGCACTAAGGGGGAGCGGGCCTAAGCCGGCAGGTGGACATCCCCCAGTGCTCCCGAGCTGCCAGAGGGATGTCTGACTGCCAGCTTAGGTTCGATCGCCCTGGGGAGCAGGCCTACGATGGCAGGTGGACATCCCCTGAGGGGTCCTGGACTGTGAGAGGGTGCAGGCGGGACTAAGGGACCCCCTGAGTGCACGGACTTTCTTGCACTGGGCTTCTAGGTTCCTGGATGACAGTGAGCAGCAGAGGCCAGCTGAGTGCCAGGGACAGCAGGATGAGCCATTGAGACTGCAGTGTGATAGACAAGCAGTCAGCTCACACACAGAGTGCTCCATTGCAGCACTGACGGGAAAAGGGAGGTTACACACTCCCCTTTAGTAAGGAGTGCCATCCTGTGGGGAGGAATCTAACAGCTCAGGCCCCCGAACTGCTCATCATCTTCTCTGGGCGGTGGGCTAAGGGGGCAGGGGTAGCAGATGAAGCTGGGTAAGGGGCGGTTCCTGCCAGACATTCCTCTGAAGACAGTCACTGCTTGACCTTCACCGACTTTCACTGTTACAGAAGTCAGAGGCCTGCTGGGCAGAGAACGTGCCCCGCCCCCAAGTGCTAACTGGGAAACATGGCTTCTGTCATTGTGGTTGAGGGGACTACACAAAGCTCAGGCTCCACGGGGACCAGTGCAGGGAAGGGTGAGGGGAGGAGAGGGCCTGAGGGAGGGACGAAGGGGAGGGGAGAGGGAAGGACCTACAGAGGGAGGGGATGGGGAGTAGGGCTGAGGGAGGGACTGAGGAGAGGGGTGGGAGAAAGACCGAGGGGGGCTGGAGGAGAGGGGTGGGGAAGGGTTGAGGGTTGGGGCCACAACCCTCCACTGGCCTTGTTGCCTCTTCGAAGAAGGTGCTGGTGTCCACGCTCCATCCTCAGGACCAAGCTGTGACTGCGAGGCAGCAGGGACCTGGTGTCGAAGAAGCAACCCACTGCAGCCTGGCGCTTTCTCCTCAGGTGCTGGCATCAAGCACGTCTGAGGGGCCTGCTGCCCCCACTCCCACGCAGGCAAAGATGGACAGTGTCCCTCTACCCGGTCGTGCAGGCATGTTTGTGGGTGAAACAGCTCCCCTCCAGTGCCAGCTGGGCAGGTTTGGGGCTCTGGTGGGGTCGGTTGCCCTCAGGAGCTGCAGCGTGGGTGCTGGACGTGGGTGGACAGAGCAGCTGCTGAGTCCTGCCTTCTGCCCGCGTCCACTGCGCTCCTGGGCACAGACTGACAGGTGTGTACAGACGGCCTGGGTGTGCTGCCTCTAGCATTCACACCGGGGAGGGGGAGCTTACGCTCAGGCCATCAGAGGCACACAGAATCGGGAGCCAGAGCTGGAGGACAGGGCTGCAGGAGTGGAGGGTCAGGGACATGCGTAGGCCTTACCACGTCGCAGGGAGCGGGTGGCCGTGGGAAGAGCACCCCAAGGGTGAGAAGAGGGTTGATGCCCCAGGGGGCATAGCGTGTGGCACATGCCAGGGCCGGCAGACACGTGCTGAATGAATGACTGCGATGGAGGTGTGCCACGGACATGGGGGGGGGGGAGTGAGGGAGCCGAAGCCGGGCCAGCAGGACTGGGTGGAGGCTGGAAAGGGAGCATGGGGTCGAGCTGATGGGATGTTCCTTGCTTCCAGGCTCTTCACCTCCAGCTAAGAGAGCCGCATCTGGGCCACCCGCGATGTGAACGCACTGCACCTCCAGTTCTCTTCGCGCCCAAACCCTCCGTCACTCAGACGAAACCCAAAGGCTCCCAGGAGGCCCTGCGGGAGGGCGGGCGCTGGAGGAGCCAGGAGAGAGAGGGGCCTTCAGCTGCTGGGCTCTGCTCCTGTGGGCATGTCACCAGCCTTCCTGAGTGCTCCCACCCCGTCCCAGAAAGAGGGTCGGCCCTAGGGAGCTCACAATTCTGTTCCATTTTCTCCCTCCCCCCGCATCCCCTCCCCATAGATGAGATTGGGGCGGACGTGACTGCGCAGGAGGTCAGGCTCCTGCTTAGAGGACAAACAGGTACCCTGGTCAGGCGGGGGCAGGGCAGAACTGAACCTCAGAGTTCATAAAAAATGCACAAGATGGCAAAGCGCTGAGCAGAAATTAGCCGCGCTCTCACCACAGGACACAGCAGAGCCGCCGGGGAGCGGAGCGGAGCGGAGCAATCACCTCATCGTCCTTCCTGCCCAAGTCAGATGTCAGGAAGCCGCTGCGAAGGACGAGCAGGACAGTCACTGGTCCATCAGCCTGTGATCTGCTGGGTTTAAAAGCCAGGACGCGCTCCATCGGGCTGTGGAGCCATGCAGACTCTAGCGGACAATCACGCAGCCTCCGAAGGGCCTAGGGGAGGCTCCGTACGAAAGCTTCTTGGCTTTGACTACAAAGACTTCTCAGTGAGAAGGGCAAGAACATTCCTTCTGAAGGAATGAGAAGCGGGGGGACAGGCGATGCCGCAGGAGGTGCTCTGTGCCCGGCTCGCCGTCAGACCCGCTGCCTCAGCCATCCACTCTCACCCGGCAGGTCTAAAACACCTCCTGTGTGACGGTGTGGTGTCAGAGCCGGAGCCTGTCACAAACCAGACAAACGGCTCCCCCCTCGTGGAGTTTCCGCTGCGGTTCTGTCAAATGGCAGCGAATGCCGCCAGCACAAGAGAGGAGGTCGTGAGCAGAGGTGCGGATACCTGGCTTTGTGGGAAGAGCCGTGCAGGTGGAGAGGGAGAAGACCCAGTCATTGATGCAGAAGGAAGAACATTCCAGCCGCCTTGAGGCAGCAGCAAAGGCCCTGCAGTGGGTGAAAGTCACACGTGTGCAGAACTCAGAAGCCAGTTTTTGGGAAGCCAATGGCAGGAGAGGGGTCGGGGGGATTAGGAAGTGTAGAACCTTGTAGGCTATGTCAGACACACAGTAGGTGCTCGGTACATGTTTGTTGAGTGACTGACCAACCAGCTGAGAGCAGGGACTCCCCTGAGCCACACCGGCACGTGAGAAGCCGCTCAGCGTCTTCAGATGCTGGCGTCCCGGGTGGGTCGGGAGCAGCAGGACGTGGCAGGGGTTCCCGGGTCCTGGACGCACCATCCTCGCCCACGTCTCTGCAGGTCGTCATCGTAGATGAGGGCCTGACTCAGAGCCACCGACTCAGTGTCTCCGCAGAACAGCCAACGCCTGGGCCTCCTGCCTGCAGCGCAGCTCTCGTCCATCGCCGCAACCCCACACTGCTTTCCAACCTGCTCTCCTCCCCCCCACCCCCCCACCCCGTTTTGAGCACATTCCCGCCTCCCAAAGCCCTCTGTGGCTATTTTCAGTGACTCCATCAGACACCATTGCAGAGAGGTAGTTACATGTGTTTGCTCAGTCCCCTGTGATTTGGCTGCTTCCATGTTTTTACTTGCAAACAGCTCTGCCAGGAGTTGCCCTTGATCTGACATCATCACACGTGTGTCTGATTTTGCTCTTGAGATAACCCGCTGCTGTGGACACACTGGGTGGCTGTCAGCAATAAGGCAAGCCGGTTCGGGGACCTGGTGGCACAGGAAGCACCCCGGCAGCAGGCAAACAGCTGAGCTCTGCGCAGAATTTCGCACGTGGTCTGGGAGCATGCACACTGAGCAGGCGGTCTGCTCAGCCTTTCAATCCTGCCACACTGACCTGTCCCTCACTCTTGATTGGAGCTCAGGCACATAATCTTGCATGATTGGCTGATTCAAGGGAGGGGGCTGGCCTTTGCCATTTCAAGATGGTGGCCCCCAGGGAGCTGCAAGTCCTGCAGCCAACATGGCGGCTGCCCAAATTGTCTTGTCAGTTCTCACAGTGACAGAGACACAAACCCAAACTGCCCTTTGAAAGCACTCAGTCCATTTCAGCATTTTCCTTTGAGGGGCACAGAGGAGCGCTGTGTTCAAGGGCAGGACCCCAGAGCTCCCCTGTTACATGAGTAAAGAAAGAGAGAACCCCATTAGGTGGAAGGGGCAGTTCAAAGACCTGATTGCGGAGGCCAAGGCCACACCTGAAACTGCACTTCAGGGCAGAGATCAGTGTCGCCTTTGAGCAGCAGAGGCTGTAGGAGAGGCTGGGAGACATCGAGGAGGTACCAGAGGCACTGGGAAGCAATGGGAGACAAAGGTAGAGACCGGAAGACACGGGGAGACACTGGGAGGCGCCAGGAGGCACTGGGAGATGCCAGGAGGCACCGGGGGACACTGGGAGGCACCAGGAGGCACTGGGAAGAAGTAAGAGGGAAGAGGGGAGCCTACGTGGGGCTGAGAGTCTTGGCACTGACATCACTTGGTGGGTTCCATTCCCTGTTGTCTCGGGGAGGCAAGCTGGGCTTGTGGGGTGACTGGGCTTTGGGGATGCCAACCTGGTTTGAATATAGACTTTATTTCCTCATTGTGTTGTGATGGATAGTTTCAAAACACCTCAGTTTCTATATCTGTTAATCCTACATAATAAAGAGGTAATATGCAAATTGACCATCACTCCAATACACAAGATGGCCGCCCCCATGTGGTCAAAGATGTCCATCCCATGTGAATACAAGATGGCCAGCAGGGGAGGGCAGTAGGTGGGGAATCAGGCCTGCAGAGAAGGGCAGTTGGAGGGGAGCAGGCCTGCAGGGGAGGACTGTTAGAGATGACCAGGCTGGCAAGGGAGGGCAGTTAGGGGCAATCGAGCCAGCAGGGGAGCAGTTAGGCATTGATCAGGCTGGCAGGGAGATGGTTAGGAATGATCAGGCTGGCAGGCAGAAGTGGTTAGGGGCAATCAGGCAGGCAGGCAGGCAAACAGTTGGGAGGCAACAGTCCTGGATTGAGAGGGATGTCTGACTGCCTGGTAGGATTGGGCCTAAACGGGCAGTTGGACTTCCCTCAAGGGGTCCCAGATTGGAGAGAGTACAGGCTGGGCTGAGGGACACGACCCCCTCCCATGAATGAATTTCATACACCAGGCCTCTTGCTAGAGATAAAACCCTTGCCTGTAGGAAGGTTAGAGACTAGACAACATCATCTCCATGAGCATCGTCCAGGTGATGGGAAGTGAGGGGCGCCTTCTGAGAGTCTCAGGAGCCTTCAGAGCCAGCTTGTCCTCCTCCCTTCCTTCTCCATATGCCATGGCGCCGCCTCAGCGAAGCAGCCTGAGGGTCAGCACCTGGGTTCGAGCTGGCCTCTGCTGATGACCTGGGTTGCTCTGGCCTCAGGAGTGGGGCACAATCTCACTCATTCAACAGGTATTTATTGAGTGCCTACTATGTGCCAGGTACCTTGTACCTGCCGTGTGGTAGTACTTACAGTCTAGCAGAGGAGTAAGATACTGATCAAGCAATCCCAGCAATAAATATGTAATTACAAACCATGAATATGATAATTGGGCTTTTTGGGAGTATAGGAGAGTCTCCTGGAGGAGGTGCACCCCAGATGATAGCTCACGTAGGAGCAGACAGGCAGAAGTGGTGAAGGCAGAGAAGGTGAGTGCAAAGTCCGAGACGAGGAGAAGCGTGCGTGCCTGGGGGGCGGGAGGAAGGCCAAAGCACACGCCTGCCCCCTCCTCAGTGTGGGAGGCACTTCGCCTCATTGGAACAGAGACCAAGAAGAGTAACAAGCTCGTACTGGTGATTTGGGCTCCTTGGAAAGAAACAGAAAAATGCCACTGACGAGCAGCTGGTTGTCCTCGGCTCCTCCCTCCCAGCTCTGATGTCTCAGCCTGCTTCTCCATGGCGGCCAGGCTCCCCACTTCCCTCGCCAGGAAGGCTCCAGGCATCTCAACACGGAGCCCAGACCGCGGGGCCCAGTCAGAGGGAAGAGACAAGTTTCAGCCCCTCGTAGGTCTATTCCAGATCCCTCATTCCTCGCTCTAGGACTGACCCCCTGCCAGGGGCTGTCAGCGGGAGCATCCCTGCTCTTCACCGTGAAGCCCGCCCACCCACAGGGATACTGTGATCTGCCCGGCCACGCAGGTGGAACAACGCCACGTCCTCTTTGTTGTTGTTATACATTATGTGACGGTGGGAAGGAGGCACGGCCCTCCAGGCAGCTGTGGCCATGCCTCTCAGAGCTTGTTATCTGTCACAGTCCTCACCACAGGTCCACACTCTGCTTGTCTCCCTTAGATTCATCTTGGGGGACACATCATCTTGCTGTGCTGCTGGTGCCAAGGACTCATCATCCTCTTCTTCCATAGGAATAGGACCTCTGGTTTCTAACAAGGGGTGCCACCTGATTGAAGACTACATTTCCCAGCTCCCTTGCTGGGCATAGTCAGCTAAGTCTGGCTGATGGAAGATGTCATTGCAAGTTCATGGGTTTGAAGGAAAGGACACTCCTTTACTCTCCTCCTCTTCCTAGGGGTTGGGAGGTTGCGATGTGCCACCTCAGGAAGGCGAAGGAGAGCAGCTCCTAAAGATGACACGAAGGAGGCCCCGCCTTCCTGCCCTGCCTGGTCCTCGGCAGCTTCTCCTAACTGCCAAATGGAGAGAAACGAAACACAGCAGTGAGCCACTGAGTGTGGAGGTCTCTGTTTGAGCAACCAAACTTAAGTCCTAAATAACATAGTTTATCACTGTGTAAAATACACGGCACACAGTAGGTGCTAAGTTGAACTATTATTTCTATTATAGAATTCTCCGGCAACAGTGAGGATGCAATCGCAGGCATGTAAGGAGTGTTCTTACAGGATAACCTTTAAACAAGGGTTCTCACCCTCCTAATGCCGGTCCCTCAACACAGCTCCTCCTGGGGCGGTGACCCCCCCCCCCTAATGCCGGCCCCTTAACACAGCTCCTCCTGGGGTGGTGACCCAAACCATAAAACTATTTTTGTTGCTACTTCATAACTGTAATTTCGCTGCTGTTGTGAATCCTAATGTAAATATCTGTGTTTTCCGATGGTCTTAGGCGACCCCTGTGAAAGGTCTTAGGGACCCACATGCTGAGAATCGCTGTCAGGGTTTGCCTGAGACCATAGGGTAAATCCAGCTGCTGTGGCGCACACAGGGTCACTTGCCAATGCTGTCACACTGGGCAGTGGGACGGAGGAAGGGGTGGGACGGTGGGACCGAGCCACAGCAGGGTGGCCTGCAGAGCTTCGCTTTGGCCCCAGAAGCGCCAGAGAACAGAGGGAGGTGAGATGACCTGCCAGCTCCCAGAAGTCAGAGCAAATAAGTGGAGGCAGAAGCGGGGGTGAGCCCAGGACCGGTGCCTCTGCTCCCCGGCTACAAGCCCCAACTTCCTGGAGAGAGCGGACACACCAGAAGGGAAGGAAGGCTGAGCTGGCCCTTCACCCTGCAGCTCAGGTGCCTCCAGAGGTCTCAGGGTCAGGTGCCAGCCTTCCGGTACCCTTTGGGGCCTGGCGCCCAGCTGGCCACACCAGAGCGAGGGAGTCATGGCCGCTGCCCTGCGGTGCCTGGCTCTGCTCCCTCTGGTTTTGGCTCGTTGGGCCGGGAGCTGAGGCACTGAGGCCTGGGGTCATCTCGGGGTGACCACCGCCCCACAGTCAGCAGCCCGGCCTCGCTTGCACTCCTGATGAGGGCAGACCTTCCATCCTGAGGGCTTCGCGCTGCAGGGGGGGGAGTGCACGGCTCGTGGGGCATCTGTGAGGCTGTAGTCCTGCCCTACTCATCCCCTGAGGGCTCTGAACCACATGGCCAGCAACATGAGAGGTCAGGGGGAAAGGTCAGAGGAGGAGAGGTCAGGGGGAAAGGTCAGGGGAGGAGAGGTCAGGGGGAAAGGGCAGGGGAGGGTCTCAGCCACATGGCCAGCGATGTGAAAGGTCAGGGGGTTAAACGCCTGACCAGTGAGATGCCAGGGAGGAAAGGTCACCTCGGGGGCAAGGCTTTTATTTTCCCAGTTTGGCCTGTTGCTAAGCACGGGGCTTGTGGCCCGTGTGACCTCAGTACCTGGCCCATCTTTTCTGCTCTACTCATGTCTGTCTGCCGACCACACCAATATCTGACAAACTCCCTATGTGACAAGAAGAGTCATAAGAGCTACTTTTATTTGCCTGCATTTATAGCATATTGATGGCATTCTTTATTTTTGGTTTTCCTGTATGGAATTGGATAAAAGTCTCCTTTAAAAATGCATTTACATAGATAAAAATAAAGAACCTAATTAAATCAACTCAAATGTTGCTGTTAGTTGGTTATGGAAAACATCATGAAGTGTGACCCAAGTGATGGAACTGGGAGTGACTAGTGACTATCCAAGAAGGTTCTGGAAGAATGAAGGGAACTCAGGGTGGCCGGAGTGGTCTGTGTGGGTCACGGGATGTTTGCTGAGGCTGAGCTTGATCTGGGGTCAGGTGGATGCAGGGGAGAAAGGGCAAAGCAGGGAAGCATGGCTGCTGACTCCACACACACACACACACACACCGCCGCCACCTTGACCCTCCCCCCACCCGCCACCCCCGCCTCACCCGCCCAGGCCCAGCCCCCAGTCTCCAGGGTGTGCTTTCCAGGTCAGGTCCTTAGAGCAGCCGGCCTGGCCTCGCTGTCCGTCAGGTCCTGCAGATGCTCCTCGACCTCCCTCTGCCTTCTTGGCTCACAGCGCCGCGCACGGTGTAACATGTATTTTGTATTACGAGTGGAGTGAAGTCAGGGCCCACACGATCCCAACACCTGTAACTTTTCCAGGGCATAGACTCTGCCCATTCCTGGTGTCAGGTAGAGGACTTAGCACAAGATAGGGGCTATTCCCTTCGTCAATCAACACACCAAAGAGCGAGGGCCCTGGCCCGGGCCTCCAGCTCCTGGAGGAGGCGATGGACCCTCTGGGAAGGTTGCTATTTCTCTCAGAGGCGCGTCAGCAGGTGGTGTCCGTGCATAATGTGTCTGTGTGCTTTGATCTAATAGCCATGTTTCCAGTGACTCACTGATGAAATAATTTAATCTTTTCCCTAAAACACCTCCTGGTAAATGGATTTCTAGGACACGGCGTCTCCATCGGGGCTGCTCCCGCAGCGGCCACTCTCAGAGAAGCCCGAGGCTCCCGGCTGCCCAGCAGGCTCAGGGCTGTGATGCCCAGGCTGAGATCAGCTGCTCTGACTCCGGCCCCGCCCCCTCGCTCACTTCTCTGCGCTGTGCCAGCTTTGCCAGGCTTCTCCTGCTCCCACCAGCCCTTCCCCTGCTCCTCCGAGGGGCAGCCTCGATCAGGAGCTTAGGGCTGAGTCCTCACCCCGAGGCCCCAAGCCTGAGGGCATGTCAGAGCCCCCTGAAGGGGGGCTTGTGGAACTGCTGAGCCCCCTGTTTCTGATTGCGCGTTTCTGACCACTCCTGAGTGACCCCGGCTTGCTGGTTCGGGGACTGCACATGAAAACCGGCATCATACCTTCACTCCGGTTCGCGAGCAAACACCTGGGGTCTGGATGTGGTGGCCCGTCCTGGGCCAACTGAGTCAGTCTGTGGAGCGGCCTGGACAGCGGCTGATGGTCTATCCGTGAAAGGACAGGCTCTGCTCCGATGGGGCCCTGTCCCTCCCGCCCCCACGCCCGGGCCTCCTTGGGCGGAGGCTCAACTCGACAGCAACACTCATTACAGGTCTGGGGCAGGGACACCTGAGTTCAAATCCCAGGCCTTGGCGATGGACGTCACTTCTTTGAGACTCGGTTTCTTTAACTGAGAAATGGGGTGAAGCCCAGCAGAGCTGTCAGGGAGCTCAGCTCAGACGGCCGTTCCGGCTGCTCCAGGCTGCTCCTCTTCAACCACAAACACCGCTTCACCGCAGGGCTGACAAGGTCATAATACTCACACGGTAATCTTACTCTGAATGCGCCTTTACTTCTGTCCTCAGTGAAGGCCCGCGTGCCAGCCTCCTTCCGGGGAGCACTGAGTCCAGGGCGTGCGCCCAGGCCCAGGCCGGCAGCAGCTCAGCCCCGCCTCGGTGCTCAGAGCCTCTGGCGGCTGGAGGTGTGCCCACTTCCGCTGGACCGGCTGCAGCATTTTTACAAGAAGCTCAGACAAGCGGGTCCTTCCGCGGCAGGAGGCCTTCCTCGCTGCAGGGGACCCAGAGGCAGGGGGGCCGTGGGCTCTGCAGGCATCCTGACGGCGACCCACCGCACAGCTATCGGGCAGCCGTGACCTTCCAGAGCCGGAACTCCCCCTGAGGGCTGAGGGAGCCTCGGGGCCCCTGGGGCTGAGAGAGAGGACATGGCCACAGCAGCCTGGAGGCTCCCAGACCTCAAGGGAGCCTGTTTCTACCCTTCAGCCATCCTGGGAGGAGCTGGGAGGGAGGCCGAGGACTCCTGCCCTGCCCTTGACCCCTCTCAGTGCCTGGCTCTGGGGTCCCTGTCATCACTCAGACTCTGGGAAGTGAGGATGATTTCCCCTCCCCACTCACATGGTGTCTTCAGGCAAGAGAGGGGGTGGGCAAGGCAGTGACTGAGAGCTCCAATGTCCCAGCCAGGCATCCATCTGGCTCTGTGTTGCCATGGCAACAGCTCTTCCACTGGGGAGAGGTCAGCTCGGCCACTGGGCAACCTTTGGCTCCTCCTTTCCCTGCAGCCTCTCCCTCTCCTCGGTCCCCAGCTCCTGCCTCTGTCCTGGTCACCTTCCCCTCTGCCCTGAGCCGCCGCCATCCTCTCCCCTCTGGTACTCCTGCTTTCCCCTCCTCTCCCCTCTCTCTACAAGGGGACCCAATGCCATTGTCCCTCCCAGGGTCACCCTGCAGGCTTCGGGGCCCTTCTCCTGGTCTCTGGGAGACAGGGGCTCCCTCTTGGGCCAGATTACTGGAGGCAGCCTCCTCCTTCCGCAACTGCTCTGCCCCACTCCTGCCCGCAGCCTCCTTCAGGGAGCAGCCTCCTACAGGGAGCAGCCTCCTTCGGGGAGCAGCCTCCTTTAGGAAGCAGCCTCCTTCAGGGGAGCATCTGTTTGTTCATCTGTCAAATGAAGATCATCCCACTCTGTCTCTAATTCTGACCAGCAGCACCCTCCTCTTTGGCCATGTGCCCACAGTGCCCTCTATTGACCATTCAGTGCAGCACAGGGACTGCTCAGAGGAAGGGGTCTTGAGTTACTGGCGGGACCCGGCCTGCTTGCTGCCCCTCTCCGGTGGAGATTTAGAACCCCTGGGGCACAGGATAAAACTCGGGAAATCTTAGGATTTGGGAAAGAGTAACTTACAGACTATTTATTGTGATGCCAGTGATGTTAGCTAAGATTTGTTTAGTGCCAACACCTTACCAGGTCTGGGTTAAGTGCCATTGTAAAGGGGTGAGCACAGCAGGCAGAGGCCATGGAGGGGCAGGCCCACCCTCCAACAGGAAAGACGACAGCCAGGGGAACTGCATGTGCAAAGGCCTTGAGGCTGTTCAAGGCCTTGTTGAGCTCGAGGATGAAAGGAAGTGAGGTCAGTTGCTACTAGATATGGAGGATAAAGAATCTCGGGATGTTAAAACCGTGTGTCTAGTGGAAGTACAACCACGTGGAAACTGCTTGGCTGTATCACTAGCGCTGCATGCACACACCTCACCAGAAATAGCAGCCTGCTCACCAGAGGTTTGGCAGAGAGCACCACCTTCCCAGCAGCCGCTGTGCCCATTGGGAGTAGGAAGGATGGTAAATTAGGTCACATTTCAATAGGATAATGTCAGTGAGGAAAATGACTAAGCATAGCCACTCAGACCAAGTTCACAAAGGCGATGCTAATGGAAGATGCCAGCTCAGAGGCGGGCACTGTCACATTTCTCTTACAGGAAGTTCAAAGCAGGACTGCTGGGCTAGCCACAGAGACAGGGTGGCCTTCGGAGGGGCTGTGCTAAGGCAGGAAGGAGGCCTCAGGCAATGGGCACAGTTCAATTTCTTAAACTTGGCACTGGTTGCATGGGAGTGCTCATTTGGCTAAAACTCATCAAGTTGTTCATGTGACATATGTGCATAGCACATAGATGGTATGTCAATCAAACATGACGTGGCTGCATAGTGACACCACCCTTTTCCTGTCAGCCACACTCAGGTCACCACCAGCCACACAGCCTAACTACCCTGAGGACGAGGCCCAAGTGCCTCTCTCACCTGAGAAGCTGCAGGCAGGGGAGCGCCTGACAAGTAACCCGTTCCACGAGTCCTGGAGCAGCAGACAGACCGGCAAAGGGACCGGCCCACTGGCTCTTGGGAAGGTGCTGGAAGGACGCCGAGTCCTGAGCCGCCTCTCTGCCTGCTCGTCCTAACCAGAGGTGCTCTCCCAGCTCCTGAGCCAGCAGGCTCTAGGGTCAAGCCCAGCAGGGGGTCCTGCCCTGAGGCAGCCCTGGCTGGATGCGAGGGCTGTGCTGCGGCCGGAAGGCAGCCCATGACTGTGGTCGAGGGAGGTCATCACCTTAACTCACGGCAGCCAGGGGAGAATAAGAGGCATTTGAACGTTCACATCAGCGGATGGCAGACTGAAATGTGAATTTCCTGACTCCCATCTGGTGCACTCTGAGTGTCAGTTTCCTGGGACACTTTGGGGAGTAGGATTCTGTGAGTCTCCATGGGTCTCCCAGGCTCTGACTCTTCCGAGTTCCTGTAGTTCCTGTTGGGTGTGGAAGGATCTAGATTCTAGAGGACATTCGGGATACATAACTTAGGCTAGCCACAGCTAACTGTAGTGGCCACCACCACATACATACATGCACATACATATAAACATGCCACACACATGAGTACGTCCTTTGTGCAGAAGAATCATTAGGAAGCACCTGGAGCCACTAGGAGAGCTGTTACAGCAGAGCTCTTCCTGTAGGCTCTGCTAGGGACTGAAGGTGGGAGAGCTCCCCCTGCCGGCCCTCTGAGCGCCCATGGAAATGAGGTTTCTGATTAATTTATACACTGTGTGCCCTTAGTTCTGAACCTCGGCTGGCTAGTCTGTAAAATGTGAAAACTGAAGCTGACTTACCCACCCGCACAAAGTCAATGGCGGACCCTTTCTGAATTACTTACACCTTTCTGTGCCTCCCCGGTGCGTGGCCCAGAATTGTCAGTAGGAGATTCAGGATGGAGCAGGTGGAAGCTACACTCGCCTCCTCCCAGGACAAAACTGGGATTACAACTAAAATACTATAGGAAACCCTCCTGAATAAACACTGCCGACATGCTGGGAAGCTTAAAGCCAAGGACAGGAGCACATCGACACTGGTAGGCAGGGTCAAGGTGCAGAGGGCTGGCCCTGCACCCAACGGTGAAGGCTGAGTGCCAGAGGGAGAGCTCAGCTGCGGGTTCCCCTGAGGATTGTGGGGTCTCAAGTGTAGGCCGGGCTCCCCAGACAGTGCACCCAAGCCAGGAGAAGGCGCCCACATAACATCTGGCCAGAAAAAGCAGTGGGCTGTTGTCCACCAGGAAGAGACACAGGTGCCCTCTTAAATGCCAACTCTTAAATTCCATCCATAGCCACTCATTCTGGGCTCCAGCAAAGGGAGGGAAGAGTAGACTAGAGCTGTGTGAGGAGAGTCTGGGGTTCGTGGCTCTGGGGAGAGAGCTGAGAGGTCAGCTGCCAGGTTCCCTGTGCTGAGTCCTTCCCCCATGTTGCAGACGCCATCTTTCTCAGAGCATTCCCTTCCATGCAGCATCAGCCTGAGGGAAGCAATAAACCCATCCCTTAGAAGCCCTCTCACCCACCCTGTGGAGCTCATACCCTGCTGAGTACAGCCCCGGTCCCTGTAAGAGACAGCCCACAGACAGCCTGTAGGCAGAGGCGGATCTCTGGGTGCTTTGAGACTTTTGCTGGCCTGCCCTGAGCCTTGTGCTGGGAAAAGCAAACCTTGGTGCAAGGCTAGGTTCTTCTCTCACACACCCAGCTTCAGCAGAGTGAGCCATAGCTGTGAGTCGCTGATAGCTCCAGACAGACTGCCCTGGGTCAGTCACAGACATCGCCCGAGATTGGCCTGCACCACAGCTCCTCTGAAAAAGCCCAGAACCAATACTCCAGTGGCCATCCTCAGACAACTTCAGGGCAGAGCCCAGTTTGCTTCATAAGCAGCATATCCACAGGGAGATCTCAGCGGAGACCAAACCTGCTGAGGTGATTCCTATTTCAAATGATCAGCAGCTTGAATGCTGTGCTGGGTGTTAAACCTCACTGTCAGCCAGCCTAAGGACAGATCCCACACACAAATAAGCCAATAGGAATCAAACGGAGGCCCACATAGCACACACAAGGGACATACTTAGAGCACCTAGCTCTGCTTATCAGGGAGATTGTGCCACTGGACCCCACAGGACACATACTACATAAGGCCACCCCAGGAAGACTGGGAGTTACAGCAGATCTACCTAAGACATCAAAATAAACATAAAGAGGCAGTCAAAATAGGGAGACAAAGAAACAGGCCCCAAGTGGAAGAATAAGAGAATGCTCCCTAACAGCTAAATAAGATGAAGAAAAGCATATATAAATATATGGAGTTCAGAATAATGATTATAAGGATGCTCAATAGCCTGAAAAATGACATAGAAACCATAAAAAAGGAGCAGTCAGAAATGAAAAATGCCATATCCTATATAATAAAAGGCTAATATGCAAATCAACCCAATGGCGAAACAACCAGTCATATGACATGCACTGACCACCAGGGGGCAGATGCTCAATGCACTCCTACAGGGGGAGTACGGCTCAGCCAGAAGCTGGGTTCAGGGCTGGCGAGTGCAGTGGTGGTGGTGGGAGCCTCTCCTGCCTCCACAACAGCGCTAAGGAGCAGTGAGCCCCGCAGTAAGGAGCAGAGAGCAGGTGGGTATAAGAAGTAAGGGGTCATGGACTGCTAGAGGGATGTCCAACTGCTGGCATAAACCCATTCCCCCTGGCAGCTGGACATCCCCCAAGAAGTCCTGGACTGCCAGAGGGTGCAGGCTGGGCTGAGGGACCTCCTCCCCATGTATAAATTTCATTTGTTGGGCCTCTAGTCCTGCCTAATAAAAGGGTGATATGCAAATTAACCATCACTCCATCACAAAGATGGCAGCACCCATAGCACAAGATGGCAGCACCCAGTCCTCTCAGCCCTGCTGGAGTTCTCCAGTCCCAGGAGGGCAGCTGCTGAGAGCGGGCAGGGTGAGCGGCTTGGCGGAATGCTTGCTTCATTGCCCCGATGGGCCTCTGGCCAGGCGGGGGTGCAGAATGCTTGTGTAGAAAGAGAAGGAATCAATGATCTGAGCAGAGTTGAGTGGCCCCCAACTCCTGTGCAAGATCAAGTCTGGGTGGCCAGAGGTTGGGTAGAAGAGGTAGAGGATAGTGTGACAAGTGAGGCTGATGGCAGAGGCACGGAGTAAAAGACAGCTGAGAAAGAGGAAGAAAGCCCTTTATTGGAGTTCCTGAGAACAGGGAGGGAAGTCATTTTCATTTCCCAGCTGCAGACGGACCTCTGGCCGTGGAGAACCTCTGGGCAGCGGGAGTGGAGTGGCCAGGCCCTACGGATTCGTGTGCATGGATTCGTATGCAGGGCTATCTTATCTAATATAAGAGTAATATGCAAAAATACCATACTTCTGCTACACCCACAAGCCATGCCCACCAGCCACGCTCACCAGCCAATCAGAGCAAGTATGAAAATTAACCCCAACCAAGATGGCTGCTGCCACAGAGAGCAGGAGTGAGGCTTGGGTTTCCCAGGCAATGGAGGAAGCCAAGCTTTTTGCCTGCCCTAGTTGGCCTAGGCCTCCACTCAAGGCTACAAAGTTTCAATTATAGAAGGTAAACAAATCCAAATAGAAATGGTGGCAGCCTCGGAACAAGCAGAAGGCTTGGCTCCGCTCCAGGCTACAAAGTTTCAACAGAAGGTAAATAAATTCCAGATATCAGGGCCTCCGCTTGGGTTGCCAGGGCATGTGGCAGCCTGCAAACCACCACAGGCCCCTCACCCAGGCTGCCCCACACCCCAAGGAAACCCCTACCCTGATCTGGGACACCCTTTAGGGCAAACCAACTGGCCCCCACCTGTGTAGCAGGCCTCTATCCTATCTAATAAAAGAGTAATATGCAGACTGACCATCACTCCAACACACAATATGGCTGCTCCGTGTGATCAAAGATCCTGCCCCTATGTGAACACAATATGGCCACCACAAGATGGCCAGCAGGGGAGGGCAGTTGGGAGGACCAGGCCTGCAAGGGAGGGCAGTTGTGGGTGATCAGGCCATTAGGGGAAGGCAGTTGGGAGACATCAGCCCTTCAGGGGAGGGCAGTTAGGGGTGACCAGGCTGGCAGAGGAAGAAAGTTGGGGGCAGACAGGTTGGCAGGGGAGCAGTTAGATATCAATCAGGCTGTCATGGGCGTGGTTAGGGGGTTATCAGGCTGGCAGGCAGAGTGGTTAGGGGCAATCAGGAAGGCAGGCAGGAGAGCAGTTGGGAGTCAGCAGTCCTGGATTGTGAGAGGGATGTCTGGCTGCCCATTTAGGCCCAATCCCACTGGCAGTCGGACATCCCCCAAGAGGTCCTGGACTGCCAGAGGGTGCAGGCTGGGCTGAAGGACACCATCATCCCCCCCAGCACGAATTTTGTGCACTGGGCCTCTAGTTAGTCTATAATAACAGAAGCATAATATGCTAATTAGACAGATTGTCCATTTGGACAAAGCCAGGGCTGCAAGGGAAGCCTGGGTCCTGGGTGCCTGATGGTGGCCAGAGAGAAGCAGCATAACCTGATGGCTCCTGGGTGCCTGATGGCAGGCCTCTAGTCTAAAATAAAGAATAAACTGGAAAGAATAAACAATAAGCTAGATGAAGAAGAGGATAGAATCAAAGATTGGAAGACAGGATAGGAAAACACACCCAATTAGAGAAACAAAAAGAAAAAATAATACAAAAATATGATGGTAGTTTACAGCATTATCAACCAGTGGTCCGCAGACCACTGGTGGTTCATGAGGTTCGAAAGGTTGGTGACTACTGGTATGAGGGACCTTTGGGAAAGCGTGAAGTGTAATAATATCCACATCATAGGCATAACAGAAGGAGAAGAGAGACAGCAAGAAATCAAGAACCTATTTGAAGAAACAATGACTGAAAACTTCCCTTACATAGTGAAGGAAAAAGGCATGCAAGAACAAAAAGACATATATTCTTCTGCTTTGGGATGAAAAGTTCTGTAGATATCAATTAAATCCATCTGATCTAGTGTGTCATTTAAGGTCATTGCTTCCTTATTGATTTTTTTGTCTCAAAGACCTATCCAGTGAAGTCAGCAAGGTAAAGTCCCCTACTCTGACTGTATCACTGCTGATCTCTCCTTAAAGTCCATCAAGAGTACATATATATACTAGAGGCCGGATGCACAAAATTCTTGCACGGTGCAAGAATTTTGTGCAACAGGTCTCTCAGCCTGGCCTGCACTCTCTCCAATTCAGGATCCCTAGGGGGATGTCTGACTGCTAGTTTAGGCCCAATCCCACAGTCAGACATCCCTCTCGCAATCCAGGACCACTGGTTTCTAACCACTCGCCTACCTGTCTGATCACCCATAATCGCCTCCACCTGCCAGCCTAATCACCCCTAACTGCCTTTGCCTACTGACCTGATCACTCCCAATTGCCCCCCCCCCACTGGCTTGATCACCCCCAACTGTCCCCTCCCCCTGCCCCCGCTGGCCTGGTCTCCCCCACCTGTCCCCCGTCGCCGGCCTGGTCGCTGCCAACTACACCCCCACCCCCACCTGTCTGATCACCCCCAACTGCTCTCCCCTACTGGCCTGATCTCCCCTAACTGCCTCTGCCTTGACCCCACCACCATGGCTTTGTCTGAAATGATATCCAGAAGGTCTCTGGAAGGTCTCCTGGTCTAATTACCACATTACTATTTTATTAGTATACACACACACCACACACACACACACACACACACACCACACACACACACACACACACACACACACACACACACACACACATTAGAAGCCCGGTGCACAAAATTTGTGCATGGGAGGTGGGGGGCGGTGTCCCTCAGCCCAACCTGCACCCTCTCCAATCTGGGACCCCTTGAGGGATGTCCAACTGCCTGTTTAGGCCCTATACCTCCAGATCTTTGGCAACTATTTTGTGTCCACATGGGGCCACCACTTTGACTACATGAGAGTGGCCATCTTGTGTGTTGGAGTGATGGTCAATTTGCATATTACCTCTTTATTATATAGGATTCTAGAGGCCCAGTGCATAAAATTTATGCAGAGGTGTGGTGGTATGGAGTCCCCTCAGCCCAGCCTGTACTCTTTCCAATCTGAGACCCCTCGAGGGATGTCTGACTGCCTGTTTAGGCCCAATTGGCAGTCGGACATCCCTCTCACAATCCAGGACTGCTGGCTCCCAACTGTACCCTGCCTGCCTGCCTGATTTCCTCTAACCACTTCTGCCTCCCAGCCTTATCACCCCCTAACCACTCTACTGTCAGCCTGATCAACACCTAACTCTCCCCTGATGGCTGGATTGCCCCTAACTGTCCTTCCCTTCCAGCCTGGTCACCCCTAACTGTCCTCCCCTCCTGGTTCGGCCACCCCTAATTGTCCTCTCTTGCCAGCTTGGTCTCCCCTAACTGCCCTACCCTGCCAGCCTAGTTGCCCCTAGCTTCCCTCCCTTGCCAGCTTGGTCTCCCCCAAACTCCCCAATGTCAGCCTTGTTGCCCCACATAACCTGCTGTTCGGTCATCTGTCCAGTTGTTTCAGTCATAATGGCCCCTGGCATTTTACGTATATATTTGGATATTTAGGTGCTCCTATGTTGAGTACATATATTTGTACCATCATTATAGCCTCTTGTTGAATTGATCCTTTTAGTATCCTGCAGTGACCTTGTTTGTTGTCTCTCTTATGGCCTTTTTTTTCATGTCTATTTTGTCAGATATAAATATTGCTAACCCAGCTTATGTTTTATTTCTTTTTTTTAATATATTTTATTGATTTTTTACAGAGAGGAAAGGAGAGGGATAGAGAGTTAGAAACATCGATGAGAGAGAATCATCGATCAGCTGCCTCTTGCACACTCCCCACTGGGGATGTGCCTGCAACCAAGGTACATGCCCTTGACCGGAATCAAACCTGGGACCTTTCAGTCCGCAGGCCGACGCTCTATCCACTGAGCCAAACCGGTTTCAGCTTATGTTTTATTTCAAATGGATTTTTTTTTCCATCTCTTCACTTTCAGCCTATATGAATCTTTTCTTTTGAGGTGGGTCTCTTGCAGACAGTATATATATATGGATCATGCTTTCTTATCCCATTCAGCTCCCTGTGTCTTTTGATTGGAGTATTTAATGCATTTACACTTAAAGTTATTATTGCTAGGTACTTATTTATTGCAATTTTATTCTTTATGCCCATGTTCCTCTATATATTATATATATTTCTTTTTCTTCTTACAGTAGTACCTTTAACTTTTTTTGCAATGCTGGTTTGGTAATAATGTACTCCTTCAGTATTTATTTATTTATTTATTTATTTGTCTAGGAAGCTCTTTATTTCATCTTCAATTTTAAATGATATCCTTGCTGGATAGAATAGTTTTGGCTTCAGGTCCTTGCTTTTCATTGCTATGAATAGTTCATGCCATTCCTTTCTAGCCTGCTGTTACTGTTGAGAAATCTACTGACAGCCTTATGGGAGCTTTCTTGTAAGTAATGGACTCTCTCTCTCTTGCTGCCTTTAAGATTCTTCTTGTCTCTAACTGTTGCCATTTTAATTATGATATGCCTTGGCATAGATGTCTTTGGGTTCATCTTGATTGAGATTCTTTGTTCTTTCTGAATTTGTGTGACTTTTTCTTTTACCTAGTTAGGGAAGTTTTCAAACAGATTCTCTAGTCCTTGTTCACTTTCTTCTTCTTCTGGTAACCATATGATACAGATGTTGTTATGATTATAATTTGTTTACCTCCATTTTATTTAGCTCTTTTCCTGGAGATTCCTTCTGTACTTTCATTTGAGACCTGTTTCTTTGTTTCCCATTTTGGCTGTCTCTTTGTGTTTGTTTCTATGTGTTAAATAGAACTGCTATAACTCTCAGTCTTCATGGGATGGCCTTCTGTCTTGTGAAGCTCAGTGGTTCAGTCTCTTTGATCTCCTGAGCTAGGTGTTCTAAAAATGTCCTTTGTGTGAGTTATGTGGGCCCTCTGTTGTAATTGAGTCTTGATTGCTCTTGTTCTGCTCATTGATGGGCTCACCCTCAGGCTGGCTGACTGTGAGGCTCAACCTCAACATCATGCAAACTGTTGTACAGGTACTGACAGAAAAAAAAAACAAGACAAGACAAGACAAAACAGACCCTCCCATAGGAAAAAACAACAATAACAACAAAAGAAACAACAAAAATAAGAAAAAAGAGAGACAAGAATAATAAAAGTCAAGAGATAAAAAGAATCAAAGGGAAAAAAGAAAATGAAAAATAAAACATGAAAATAAAAGAGGAAGAGAATATAAGGAAATGGAAAAAACAGTAAGAAAAGAAAGAGGAAATAGAATAAGAAAAGGAAAGAGATATGAAAGAAAAAAAGAGAAGAAAAGAACAAATAAAGGAAAGATTAAAAAAGAAAATGTGGGCTTTTCTGCAGCAGTTTTCTGCTGCAGTCACTTTGGACATGCTGTTGTGGAGCTCATTTGATTCTTCTCTGAGGTTGTTTGACACCTTGGTGTGTCAGTCCCAGGCCTCCCAGGTCTTCACTGTCCCAGGGTTCAGCAGAGTGGATCCCTTGTAGTCCAATGAGTTGGGCCTCATGCCCACTGGTTTGTTCTGCCAGAAGCTGGGGAGGTGTTTCTATCAGCTCTCATATTGGCAAGAACAGCACATGCAAATGCAGTGCAAGGCGGAATAAAACAGAGCAAGGGACTATGGGAAATTCAGAGCAGAAAGAAGGTAAGGTATTGATAGAGGAGGAAGTTCGACCTTCATGAACAGAGCAGGAACCCTATGCCAGGTATGAAATGTCACAAGGCAGAAAGTCCTAGGTGCCTAGCAATGGACAGAATTGGGAAAGCAAGTATTCTAGGGTAAGACCTTACCCCGGGTGGTCTTTTCTCCCCTACATGTCTTGCAGTTTAGACCCTTTGATTTTTCATATGGCTAGTCACGTGCTTAAGACCCCAGGCCTTCCCTCCCCTAGCATGACTCTTTAGAGGAGAAACAAGGGGAGCAGAGAATAACCTCACACAACTCCCATACGAGCCCTGGTACCACCACTCTCTTAAGCATTAAATACTTAGGACAACGAGGTTCTGACCCTCATTAAATACTTTTGTTTTTTTGTTTTTATTTTATTATTTATTTATTTATTTATTTATAAATAAATAAACCTTTATTGTTCATATTATTATAAAAGTTCCTCATTTTTCCCCCCTCCACCAGGTTCCTACCCCACCCTCTGCCCTTTCCCCACCCCCATTGTTTTTATCCATAGGTACACAGTTTATGTTCAGTTTCTTCCTGTACCCCCAACTCCTCCTTTCCCTGAGAATCATTAGTCCACTCCCCTTCAATACCTCTGATTCTATTATATTCAACAGTTAATATTGTTCATCAGGTTTTTTAATTCCATTGGTTTTTAGATTCACTTGTTGATAGTTACGTATTTGTTGTTCATAATTTTTATCTTTATTTTCTTTCTCTTCCGAAAGAACCCCCTTCAGCAATTCATATAATTCTCGTTTGGCAGTGATGAACTCCCTTAGTTTTTTTTGTTTGTTTGTTTGTTTTTGTTGTTTTTTTTGTGAAGCTCTTTATCTGGCCTTCGATTCTGAGTGATAGCTTTTCTGGGTAGATTATTTTTGGCTGTAGGTTCTTGCTATTCATCACCTTGAATATTTATTTTTTTATTTTTAAATCAATCTTTATTGTTCATATTATTACAAAGGTTCCTCATTTCTTCCCCCCTCCACCAGGTTCCCACCCCACCCTCCGCCCCCTCCCCATCCCCCATTGTCCTCATCCATAGGTGCACAGTCACCTTGAATATTTCTTGCCATTCCCATCTGTCCTGCATGGTTTCTGTTGAGAAATCAGCTGACAATCGTATAGGTGCTCCTTTATATGATAGGTAACTACCTGTTTCTCTCTTGCTGCTTTTAATATTCTCTCTTTGTCTTTTGCTCTTGGAATTTTAATTATGATGTGTCTCAGTGTGGTCCTCTTTGGATTCCTTTTGTTTGGGGTTCTGTGCACTTCCTGGACTTGTAGGTCTAATTCTTTCACCAGGTGGGGGGAGTTTTCTGTCACTATTTCTTTCCATGTGTTTTCAGTATCTTGCTCTCTCTCATCTTCTGGAACCCCCATAATTCTGATGTTGGTTCGCTTGAAGTTGTCCCAGAGGTTTCCTACATTATCTTCAACTTTCTGGATTCTCTTGTCTTCTTGCTTCTGTGAAGGAGTATCATCTGGCTCTTTATGTTCCAAATCTTTGACTTGATTCTTGCGATCTTCCATTCTGTTTTTAGGACTCTGTATAATATTTTTATTTCAGACAATGTATCTTTATTTCTTGTTGATCCTTTATTATTTCTTGTTGATCCCTTATTTTTTCTTGTTGATTCCTTTTCATATCCTCATAGGTCTTATCAACCTTTTCTAGGAAATTCTTGAAAAACTTTATAAGCGTGGTTTTGAACTCTATATCCAGTCACTTTTTGTCCTCCATTTCTTTCGTTTGTGATCTGTTTCCTTGTCTGGGCATTTTCGCAGCTTCTCTGATGGGGCGGAGTTTCAGGGTGGAGCCTACAGCTTTGGCTTCCATCAGCCATGCCCTATGAGGCTCCTGAGTCTCAGTATTCCTCAGGGTCCTTCAGTACTCATTGCAAGCACCTCTGAGAGAAAGGTGCCCTCAAGTTTCACCTGCTACCAAACAGTGTAGGCTCTCCCCCAATGAGCCTGGAACTGGGGTTCAGTGCAGTTGAAAGTGGGGTTCAGAGCACTCTGGAGTTTTTGTCTCCTTCCCACTAGGGCAATCCAGCGGCACAGTCAACCTCCCGTTCTCTGCGCACAATGTGCATGCCTCCGGGACTTCCTTTCGCTGCTCCCCTGGGTTTCCACCTTACAGCCCAGGCTCCCTCTGTATAAGCCTGGGTCCCCAGGGTCTGGCCTAGAACTTGGGTTCAGTGCAGTCTGAACTGGGGCTCAGCACAGTCCAGAGCTTTTGTCTCCTTCCCACTAGGGCTATCTAGCAACAGAGTCAACAGTCCATCCTCTGTGCGAAATGTGCATGCCTCTGGGACTTCCTTTCGCCGCTCCCCTGAGATTTTGCCTAACAGCCCAGGCTTCCTCTGTATGAGCCAGGGAACTGATAGGGAGGGTGAGCCCAGAGAAAGGCCAGTTTGAAAGCTGTTTTGGGTCCAAGTAAGAGTTGACAGCTTGTCAATGGGGTCGAATGAAGAAGCATTTGCTAGAGTTTTGACAGGAGACTCTATGGTGATGAGGAGGTAAAGCATGATTTCTAGCCCTTCCTGTGAGAAAGAGGTTAGAAGGAGCAGATGAGGCGAGCTTATGAAATGAGATTGGCTGGCATTTATTTTCGGGGTTCCCATTCCACATTTTCTTCAGATTTCAGGGGACTGCCTTTCTCCCTGTTCCTCTACCAGCTGGTACAACACATCTTCCAGCATCCCCTAGGGAACTGTGAATGGAATGGCCATGCACTCCTCCTTTTGGAACCTCGGTTTCCATCTGGAAAAGGAAGAGAATGCTTCCCTCTTATCCTGCTAGGCTGAGCTCTGCTCCTGCTTCAGCGTTCGTCTCAGCCTTACCCGGCTTCTCTTCCATGCCTGCTCTCCCAGCAGCTGCTCAGCATGCTCTTACCCTCTCTGCAACCACGACAGGCTCATTCAAGATGGTCCTCAGCACAGACACTAGTTTTCTTGAATAGGGGTCAGGTTGTTTCTCATGTCTCCATCATTCTTCTACTCCAGAACTTCCAAAATCTGGGTCCAGGCCCATTTTCACTGTGTCCCCTGTTTGTACTTCTTGTCCCAGTGCCCAGCTGGAAGTATGGGAGATGGAGAGGAGGATAGCTAATGGGGGAGGAGAAGCATGTATGCGTATGGCTATGTACCCGTGTGTGTGTGGGTGTGTGTGTGGGTGTGTGGTGTGTGTGGGTGTGTGTGTGGGTGTGTGGTGTGTGTGGGTGTGTGTGTGGGTGTGTGTGATAGAATATAAGTGTCTTCTGGAGGGATGGGTTCCCGCTGTCACACATTCAGGAAGACCTGTGGCTCCATACTCTTAAACACACGTATTGCAGAGGTAGGGGAGGAGACAGCGTTAGGTAATATACACTACGTGGCCAGATTATTATGACCATCTAACGTTTGTAGGCAAATTAGCCATACACTTCCTCGTATGGGATATGGAAGCCGAAGGCCTGCTCAAACACCTTTGCTGTCTGCAGTTACCAAGATAAAACATCTCCAGTTCACAGAGGAACACAAGGATTGGACGGTTGATCATCGGGAAAAAAAGTCAATGGAGCATTTGTGGGATGAAGTTAAAAGAGCCACCAGGCAGCTGGTTCCACAACCATCAAATCTCACAGAACTGGACAGTGCTATTTATCAGGCATGGTGTCAGATTCCTTACATCACCTTTCAACATCTCATGGAGTCAATGCCAAGAAGAATCACCACAGTATTGAAGGCAAAAGGTGGCCCAATGAAGTCCTTATGGGGTGATCATAATAAGCTGGCCACTCAGTGTGTACATTAGTGCCCAGTGCGTGAATTCGTACGTGGGTGGAGTTCGGCCAGCCTAACCAGGGGGAGGGGACATGGGTGGTTGGCCAGCATGCCTGCTGGTCAAACTCCTGGTTGTTGGGACAATTTTCGTATTACGCTTTTATTATATAGGATATAAACTGAGTGGCCAGATTATTATGCGTTCAGAGATCATCATCATCTGGGCACTCAGTGTAAGTGTCTCTGAGTTATTTTTTTCTGTACTAAGGTGTATACTAGCATGCATAAGTGGGCATGTATATGTTATCATCTGTGTTATCCATGAATGTCAATGCCATGTATGTGTGAGGGCCTCTGTGTTGGCAAATATATTGTCTGTCCAAAGGTGTCAGTGCATATGTGTATGTTCCATATACCTGCATGTTCCTGGGTTCATGTATGTATGGTGGTGCATGTGTGAATATGAGTGTTTGAGTGCATGTACATGTTGTGTGTAGACAGAGGTAGAAGGCAGCATCTAGTTAAAAGCACATACTCCAAATTCAGGCTGCCTGGGTTCAAGCTCTGAGTCCAGCATTTAACAATGACAGACCCTGTTGAGTAATGAACTTCTTTACACCTGGGTTTTACTCACTTCTAAACTTAGAATAGTGATAGTACCTGCCTCAGACAGCTACAGTGAACTGGACGCTGTAATGCCCATATCACTTTGATAATGCCTGGTGCACAGGACATGTTTCAAAACACATTGGCTGTGACTCAATTATTCATGGCCATGGCATGCATGTGTAAGCGATGGCTAGCAGGCCCAGATGAGGCGCTGTGTAGAAGTAGGTCTCTGGGCCCATGAGGTTGTATGCACAGCAGTTAAAGCCTGTCTCTCTGTCAGGTGTGAGCCCTGCATCTGAGTGTCAGTGAGCACGTGTGCCTGACTGTGCTGTACCTGGGAGTCCCTCTGTGTGTTCATGTCCCACCAGATTTGAACCTCTCAGCACAGGGACTGTGTTTCATCATTTACCCAGGCCAGGGCCTGGGACATAGCAAGTTGCCCAGGAGGTTAGTGTTAATCAAAAGAATGAAGTAGACTGGATGTTCTGATATTGTCACTCATGCAGCACACCCATTAGCAGAAAACACAGAACTGAAACTAGCCAGCTAGATGGAGAAAGAGAAAGATGCGATAGGAAGTAGATGATAGAAAGATCAATGATAGATATATAAATTATAGATAAATAGATATAGTTTGATAGATGATGATGATAGATAGATGATAGATATAGATAGATAGATAGATAGATAGATAGATAGATAGATAGATAGATAGATGATAGATAAATGGATGATAGATGATAGAGAGCTAGATGATAGATAGATGATAGATGATCGATGATACATATATAGGGTATAGATAAATAGATATAGTTAGATAGACAATGATGATGATGATAGATAGATAGGTTATAGATAAATGGATGAGAGATAGATGATAAATAGATAGACGATCAATGATAGATAAATGATAGAGATAGATGATAGAAAGATAGATGATAGATAGACGATCGATGATAAATAAATGATAGAGATAGATGATAGAAAAATAGATAGATAGATGATAGATAGATGATAGATAAGATAGATAATGGATAGATAGTTGGTAGACAGAGGATAGATAGATGATAGATAGGTTATAGAAAGATAGATAGATAGATAGATAGATAGATAGATAGATAAGATAGATAATGGATAGATAGTTGATAGACAGAGGATAGATAGGTGATAGGTAGATGATAGGCTCTGTTTAGGCAGAATCCCAAGTACGTTATGCTGGAAGAGATTTTGAGGCCATATGTCCCAGGGAGGCCCTTGCCCGGGTAACCTCTGAGGGCTGAGGAGGAGGGCACACAGATATCAGCAAGATTCTATCTGTTGTTTTTTTTATCTCAACTTAAAAAACTATTTAGTTCTATTTAGGTAGAACTGTCTTTAAAGAAGGAGTTTCTGTATGTTTGAGGCCCGGGTCCAGCCCTGCCAGGGCCTGGAGAGGATGTGTGAGGCCCTGGCCTCTCCCTCAGCCCCTCCTCACACATGGCCTGGGTGGAGCACTCCGAATCCTGACTCGGGGGAACCGGGAGGCACCTCCTCCCTGAAACTCTGTCTGAGGAGGCCACCATCCTAGTGGCCTGGCCTGCCCTCAGGCCGACTGGCGGAGCTGTGGGGATGAGCCCACGCGCTGTCACAGACGACTGGACCAGGGGACCCTGGGCACAGGAGGGAGTCTGACCACCAGTGCCGCTGAAGGTGGAATAGCACAATGCAGTCAGTCCTGTGGCCCCTGCGGTATGAGCCCGCAAAGCTGAGCTCATCACGTGATGACAAATACACAGGAAATGCTGCTCTCAGAGGGGACAGGACAGGGGACACAGTGAAGGTTTGTGGTTTCAGGAAGTGCAGATGGAGAGGGAGAAACTGGGTACTAGTGGGCCTTCTATTCTGGGGCCATCTTTCCCAGGGACCATCTGTCCCGGAGGCCATCTGTCTGTCCCAAGGGGTGTCTGTCTGTCCCAGGGGCCATCTGTCTGTCCTGGAAACCATCTGTCTGTCCCGGGGGCTGTCTGTCCCGGGGGCCATCTGTCCCAAGGAGTGTCTGTCTGTCCCAGGGACCATCCGTCTGTCCCAGGGACCATCCGTCTGTCCCGGGGGCTGTCTGTCCCGGGGGCCATCTGTCTTTCCCAGGGGCCATCTGTCCCAAGGGGTGTCTGTCTGTCCTGGGGACCATCTGTCTGTCCCAGGGGGTGTCTGTCTGTCCCAGGGGGCCATCTGTCTGTCCTGGGGGCCGTCTGTCCCAGAGGCTGTCTGTCCCAGGAGCCATCTGTCTGTCCTGGCACAGAGCTCCTGCATCCTTGTCTTCACTCACCTCCACTGGAGTACGTTGGGCAGGGTCTGTTTCCTGAAACCCCCTGTCTCTGCACAGGTGCCTGGTGGACAGTCCCCACCCTCACCCAGCCCCAGCCCTGGGCCAGCCCTGATATGGTCATTTCCCTGAGGCCAACATGGGCAAGGGGTGCCTTGCCAGGCTGTGAAGGCTCTACCAGGTTCCCAGAGCCTTCACCCTTCCCAGCTCTGTGGCTCTATCCACCTGGTGAATGATGCCTCACCTTCTTCTGGGATTCGGGGGGCGGGGGCGGGACCATTGCCAACAGCTGTGCTGTGCTCTGGGCTCACAGGTCGCTGCACCCCATCAAACAGACCCCCCAGCACCAGCCCAGGGCAGGGGCCTGCGGCTCCAGGCATATCTCAGCGGTCCATGGTGCCATGGAGACAGGGAGCAGTGGGATGTCTCTCAGAGGCAGGCTCTGAGGGAGTCCCCTTCACTCATGTTCCCATGGCGACTGTGGGCCCTGATGGGCATCGCCAGAGGATGTGGTGAAAGCAAGACGGTTTATTCCATCACCAGCACAGAGACCTCTGTTAGGAGCCTCCTCCCCTGGCCCTCCCTGCGCCCCAGCCCCTAGTCCCTGGTCCCTGGAGCCACAAAGGCACGCTGCACTGCGGGGGAGGCTAGAGCCACAGAGGCCTAGCAGGTTTGTTTTCAAGAAACGGCTGGAGGGTGAGAAAGCCAGCGAGGCGGCTGACAGCTGGCACTGGAGAAAGGGGTACAGGGCCTGGAGCCACCCCGGGGCGCCCTCCCTTTCCCCACTCGGCCCAGCTGGTCACTGGCACTGGACGTCTGGATCGGGAGGTCCGAGGAGCCGCAGGCTGACTGGAGGCGTCGCTGGAGGGCTCTGTACCCGAAGCTCAGAAGAGCCGGGCCAGGAGGACAGGCAGGAGCAGCCCAGGCCCGGCCCCCAGGAGCCCTGGAAGGAGGAGGGGGTCAGGGGCGCTGCTGCCCTCTTCCCTCTGCCCTCTACCCTCTGCCCCGCTGGCTGCTGCACAGGGCACAGGCGGAGTCCCTGACTGGCCTGGTGAGTGCTGATGGCAGCATGGGCTGTGCTTGGGGCACAGCCACCTATCCCCAAGCCTGGCATGCTCCCAGCACAAGGCACTTTCCCGCCTCCTCCACAGGTGTCTGGGCGCTGTACCGTGGGCAGCCTCCCCAATGCCATGTGGAACCAGCCCTCCCCTCCCGAGTGGCTTTGCTCTCCTGCAGCCTGGACTGCCGCCTTGGACATGAAGCTGCCAGCCTGCAGGAGGCGGGCGGGAAGCCAGCTCCCTGGTGAATGTGCTGCCACCAGCCCGCCCACCTGGGGCTTTGCTCATGCTGAGAGCAAGGGCTCCGTCTGATTTAAGGGGTTTACTGCCGGGATCTCCTGCGCACCCCTCTCTCTAGAGCACCTACCACCTGCCTGCTGTCGCCTCCCACCCTCCAGAAGGGAAGGATAAACCACCTCCTTCCCACATGGGGCCTGGAGGTCTCCCTGTGCCCTCGGGGCCTGGAGCGCTGCTGGCACTCAGAACGGAGCGGCCCCCTGTGAGACATGGCATTGCCAATCCGTCTCAGAAGGACTTGGTTCGGTGGGCACAGTTCCAGCACTGGGCCCAGCTGGACAGTGCCTGAGGTGAGAAGGAAGGGAGAACATGGGGGGCAGAGAAACGAGGTACCTGCAGGGCCGGGGGTCCCGTTCATGACACCAAGAGACTGGGCACCTGGAAACAAAGCAGGGATGAGGGCTCAGGAGTCTCCCTGCACAGCCACACTGTGGCCACTCTGGCCGGATTGCTGTGGCCGGGTCGCGGTGGCCGGGTCACTGTGGCCAGTTCTCTGTGGCCGGGTCAGTGTGGCCGGTCAGGTGGCCAGGTCAGGTGGCCGGGTCAGTGTGGCCAGATCAGTGTGGCCGGGTCACTGTGGTCGCTCTGTGGCCAGGTCAGGTGGCCGGGTCACTGGCCAGGGCTCTGTGGCCGGGTCACTGTGGCCGGGTCTCTGTGGCCAGTTTGAGCCCAGTCTCCAGGCCTGGCAGCAGAGCTGGGATTCTAAACCCAATATGTCTGAGTCCAAATGAGAGACCCTAAACCTCCCCTCCTCCCCAGCCCCTGTGACACCACCTGGGGCATCCAGGGGGGGAGGGCTCAGCAAGGGGGGGACAGCCCTGGGCAGAGCCCCCTGAAGCCGCCTCCTTGGCTGTCCGTGGAGAAGGGGTGGCAACAGCACTCGCTTCCCGAGCTGCTGTGACTGTGAGCATTCTGTCAGGGTCCGCAGTGCTGCTCTCGTTGCTGCTGTCACTGCCACAACTTAACATGTCCTCGTTTCTTTAGGACAAAAAGTTTCACCCAGGGTCTGACTCCGGTCAAGGCACATACCTAGGCTGGGAGTTCAATACCCGGGTGAGGTGAGTTCGGAGGCAACTGGCCAATGTTTTTCTTTCACATGGATTTCCCTCTCTCTCTCTCTCTCTCTCTCTCTCTCTCTCTCTCTCTCTCTCTCTCGTGAGGAGCCATGGAAAGCATGCCAACTTTACGCCCTGATACGGTAACTGGATTGTGAGAAAGTCATTCACCAGCAAACAAAGCTGTGTGGGGGGGACTTAGCCTTCACCCCAAGGGACTGGCTGCAGGCCCTGGAGGAGGGTGAGGACACGCTTTAGAATCAACCCGGTGCAGGTCTCACTGCAGCCGCTCACAGGCCAGGTGCCTGGTGAGTCACTTAGTCTCTCTGAGCGTTGGTTTCTCACCAATAAAATGGACTGGCTCAAAGGTTAAGCGAGCCAGTGGACACTGGGCCCAGTCTGGCCTGCGGGCCACACGCTGTCAGTGTCACCCAGAGCACCCCTCGGAAGGCAGGCGCAGCGCGGGGGGGGGGGGGGGGGGGGTGGAGGGGACACGGCTCTGCCTCGGGAAGCCAGAGACACCAGGCCCTGGTGGCTGATGGTCAGCCCTGGGCCACAGGTTTATCACCAGGACATGGCCACTTACTCTTCCGAGTGATGGGTCCCAGATCTAGGATCAGGGCTGGGTCGATGGCCACTGCTTCACTACGGAGCTGGCTTCTTGAGCAGAACTGTGGGGATGGAGAGTTCTCTGTCATCCAGGTGCCAAGGACGCAGAGCGTGCTTGCTGCCATGTCCAGCTGCCTGGGGTGGAGCTGCCTCTGATCAGCTGGGCTGGGACAGTGACCTCACCTCTACCAGACAAAAGAGCCTTCCCGCTGGGCAGGTTAAATGCGGTGTGTCTACAGCACCAGGCACTCAGTACCACTGGCCAAGGCCAGATGTCAGCAGCAGAGGCCACTTGGGGCCTGGAGCCACACCTTAGCTCTGAGGGAGTTATGTGGCCCTAGGCAAGGGACTTCTTTGAGCCTCAGTTTCCTTGTCTGTGCAATGGGGTCATTAAGGAAATCTACTGATGTGGCTATGGTGAGAATTCAATCAGACAAGGCATCTGGGTGCAGTGCTCAGCACAGAGCGGACTGAGAAGCACCCGTTATCATATCACCTGAGATGTGTCTAGTGCCAAGGAGACCTGTGGACAGGGTCCTCCCCTGGGGACACAGTAATCGCTTATACCTGGTACTTTGGAGGCTTAAAACCCATCCGCTCATCCTTCTTCCTTTCCTCTCTTCCTCCCACCCTCCCCTGCACCCACTGTCCGTCATTCATCTCTTCATCCCTCAGCTTTCTTTTCCTCCTCCTCCCTCTTCCCTCCTTCCCTCCCACTCTCCCTTCCTGCCTTCCTCCCTTTCCTTCTTTCCACCCATTATATCCCAATACCTATGCGTGGGCCCCCAGGCCCCGGCCGGACTCTCACACGAGTCCAAGGAGGCGCTCACCGGCTGGCACTGCTCCTGCAGGGCGTCGCACAGGCGCACCTCGCAGTGCAGGAAGACCTGGTCATAGTTGCCTGCGAACTTGAACATCTGGACCGAGAAGCGGCCTTGGGCGGACACGCCATTCTCCTCCACAGAGACGGTGGCATCGAGCTGGTTTGGGCAGCTGGGGGACAGGGCGAAGCCCTCCTTCGGGAGCAGCTCAGGAGCAAACAGCCCGAGGGTCCCAGCCGCCCCATCCCCCAGGCATCCTGCCTCAGGGTCCAAGATGCTGTCCATCCCCTCACCCGTTTTCTGGGGCATGGTCCCTGAGCGGCAAGCTGGTTTCAAACCCAGCCTGACCCGCTTCCAGCTGCCAGGTCACAGCAGATGCCTGCTCCCTCACAAGCCCGCCCTGCCTGTCTTATCTGGGGGACCGGCCCCTGCACCCCCGGGGACGTGAGCATCGGTGAGAGATGCAAGCACAGGCAAACCGGGCCGCGTTTGAGTCCCCTTGCTCTGGCGGGCAGCAGTGCCCAGTGCCATCTGCCCCCGCGTGGGAACTGGTTCCCATGTCCTCAGAGCTGGTGCCTCACCAGTGACCCAAGGCCCAGGAGTGAGGAAAGCTGAGATGGGAGCCATGGCCTTCCTCACCCTGCCCGCAGCCTGAACACCGTCAGCTACGATTCCAGGAGGAATATTCCTGGGCCAAAGGGCACGGCCATGAAACGTCACATCAAATCATTTTCCAGAAGAGAGAAGCAATCACAGTGCCCGGCAGGACGGTGACCGTCCCGCACACTTCACGCCGGCGGGCGGGCGCACCTGTTCCTGATGATGAAGTGCTTGAGGGGGTCAGCCCAGTCGGCAGTGGGGGTGGCGTAGCAGTGCCGCAGCAGCAGCCGGAACCGCGCGGCATCCCCGCGCTCCAGCAGGGCGCCCACGTGCAGCATGGCCTCCACGGGCAGCACGGCCACCCGCCCCTCGTAGGGCAGTGTGTAGTTGGGGTCCCGGAAGAGGGCCATGGCGACGGTGAACTCCCCCTGGCCGGCCAGGCTGATGTTCACGGAGCTGCGGGGGGACAGAGTGAAGCAGCCCGCTGCCGGCTCTGAGGGCACAGCGTCTGTGCCTGAGAGCGCCTTCATTTAAACCAGCATCTGCTGCCTTCCAGGTTCTGAGCTTGACAAGCAGATGGCCTGTCTCAGCTTCGCACAGCGCTGACCTCAGGGACCCGCTGTCTCCATTCTCCCCCCACCCCGCCCGCCCCCTGCAGAGCAGGCTGGGACCAGGCCTGAGGGTCACAGTGCTGAGCCGCAGACCTCTCCACCCACCCGCCATCCTCGGGATCCGGCAGTTCTAACCGGATGATGGTTTAATGTTCATGCCCAGCACCATACACTCAAAGAGCCGTGGGACTAGAACATGTGCAACCCTTTGAATGCTGCCATCTAAGAGCCAGGAGCTACGGGGGCGTTCTGAGCCCCAGACGGGCCTGCGGGTCCGAGTGCGGGAGCCTGGGCCTGTCTGGTGCCCAGTGCTGCCTGGGCACAAACTGCCGCTGGAGGCAGCCCCCCCGGGGGAGAGGGGCCTGTTTCTGCGGAGCGCTCACCAAGCAGCACTGACCCCCAGCCTGGGGAGCCGCCGCCCCCCTCGCCCTGAGCCCGCAGCCCGAGCGCCCCCCATGCTCTCCCTCACTTGTAATTGCAGCTGTTACTGCCTTTCTTCCTCAAGAGAAATGAATTGTCACCTGTTGTTATTCCTCAGCATAGCTAACACTGGTCATGCCGCCTCACTGTTTCATAATCATAACCTAACACCACAAAACAGTGTGTCTGCCTGCGCATTGATCATGGATATGTGATCAGCAAACTGTGTAGAATGAACGAGGCGCTCTAGAGTGAGAGCAACCACCTCAGGGCCCCAGGGAGGGGGAGGTCAGGGCCCTGGGAGGGGGAGGTCAGGGCCCTGGGAGGGGGAGGTCAGGACCCTGGGAGGGGGAGGTCAGGGTCCTGGGAGGGGAAGGGGGAGGTCAGGGTCCTGGGAGGGGGAGGGAGTCAGGGCCGCACCTCATGATGGGCTCCAGGGCAGTCTGCAGACTGACCCTCATGTCCAGCGGGTAGGCACACTGGAAGTTGATGTTGAGTTTGGTGTCTCTGATGATTAGCTCGTCGACCAGGGACAGGGAGTTTTTGTAGATGGCGTGGGTTTCGTTTCTCTGTGGCATAAAACAACAGCACGTGCATGTGTGTGTGGGCTCCTGTGATCACTCTGCACTCGGCCTGTCTGGCTCAAGTCAGGGCTCTGGATCACACGCCTCCGCTCTGATCTCACTGTGGCACGGGCCTCCCCTCCCACACTCGCCCTGGATGGGACGGGCTTGCGGCTGACTACTGCCTGGGAGTCCTCGCTCCTCTTCCCTCCCAGGTCACCCTCCTCACGACAAGCACAAGCCTTGTTTGCAGATACGGAACTCAAGCACCAGGCCTGTTCAAAGCTCTTTACATGGGCCCTGAAACCCAGAGAGGCTAAATAGCCTGCCCAGGTCTCACCCCCGCCAGAAGGCTCCCCCCCCCTTCCAGGGGGTTCCCCACCAGCCTGCCCAGGTCTCACCCCCTCCAGAAGGCTCTCCCCCCCCTTCCAGGGGGTTCCCCACCCCCTCCAGGGGGTTCCCCAGGGGGCCGTCACCTCCAGGAGGTTCCCGCAGGCGTTGGCCTGTGCGGGGCTGACCACAGAGATCCAGTTCCCCTCCTCTCTATGGGTGAGGCTGCTGCAGTTGTGGTCTCGCAGGTAAGCAGTGACCTCCTCTCCAAAACCCAGGCCTTCCAGCTGGCACCGGTCCAGCAGCACCTTCATGTCCCTGGCCCCACAGTCCAGCTGCGGCTGCAAGCTGTGGATGTCTGGGGACAGAGAGGGACTTGTGGCCAGGGCCTGGAGCAGCGGGCACAGCACGTTCCCTGCCTCGGGAGAAGCCTGTGCCCGCCAGGAAGGTAGGGAGACCAGAAGGGCCAGGCCAGCTGGGCTTCGCCAGGCTGGTAGGCAAGCCTGGGAAAGACGCCCTGGTGAGAGACGGTCCAGCATCCTACATGCGGGGCGGCAGGTGCCGTGTCCACGCGCCGTGGGCGTGAGCGCTCTGGCGAAGCAGGTCTGTCCTGTCCCCCAGGCCAGAGTCAAAGCCGACACATGCCACCCCCACCCCCTGACTTTGCGAGGCCACCTGACCTGGTCAGAGCCACGGCCTTCATACATTCATCCAACATAATCAACGAAGACTTTCAGAGCCTCTGCTGCCTGCCAGGTGCTGATCCAGCACCGGGACACAGTGGCTACCAAAACACAACACTCAGAGCCAGAAGGGCTAGCATTCCGGTAGAGGAGAGTGTAAATGAAGAGGAATGCAATGTCCATGGAACCTACGAATGCACAGGTTAACATACATGTACGAACCACTTTCTCCACGTGCTGGGCACACACAGTAAAAAGGAAAGAACACGTGGGCTGGCCATGAGGACTCGGTCTTTGTGGAACCTGGACACCAGCTGCCATCACAACAGCATGTGAAGGGCAAGCAGGTGTGTGTGCCAGTGCGGAGGCGCACAGGTCCGGCTAAGTCAGTCAGAGCAGGCCCAGAGGCTGCAGTCTGAGAGTGAATGAGCAGGTGACAGCATCGCAGCTTAAAGGAGCAGCAGAGGAAAAGTGGCCACAAAAGAAAGGATGGGGTCTTAGACACACAGAGTCCAGAAATGTGGGAACTTGGAACGGGGGGAGCTGGGGGAGCTGGGGGAGCTTGGGGGAGGGGATCTGGGGGAGATGGGAGATGGGGGAGATGGGAGATGGGGGAGATGGGAGGGGAGCTGGGGGAAATGGGGGGAATTGGGGAAGATGGGAAGAAGCACAGTCAGGTCAGGAGGGCTGTCTGGGAGCCATGGAATCCTGAGTAGCGGCTGATGAAGTCTGAAGGGCCGTCTGGTCCCCCTCAGGAGAGGACACCCGGGAACAGGTCCACAAAGCCCGTCATGGGTGCTCTGAGGTGCAACCTGGCTGGGTGCACCCCTGTCCTCACCCTCTGCGCCACCCTGGCCCTGCGCCTGCTCAGGGGAGCCCCCCGACCTGGCCCGCGGCCGCTGCCGCTCACCGGAGCTGTTGAGGTCCCGTCGGCAGGCACAGCCCCAGGTGCCGTTGAGGAAGGAGCACTCCTCCTCCGGGCGGCAGGCCTGCTCGCACCTGGTCTCCTTCTCAGCTGTGGCCGGGTCTGCGGGGAGGGCAAGGTGGTCAGGACTCCTGGCAGGGGACCTGCGCCTCCACTGGGCACAGAGGACCTGCCCCGGTCTCCATGGCGGAGCCAGCCTGCAACCCTGAAGGTCCTGACCCCCAGCTAGCGTGCAAAGTGAGCACCCGAAGCTGCTGTCCCAATGCTCCCAACGCAGGCACTGTTGGGGTGCTCTCCACGGTCAGCTCACAGGCCTGGGCGGGGGGGGGGGGGGGGGCCGTGGAGGCAGAGGCAGCTCTGGGACCTGAGGAGCGGCCGCCCTCCGTGCCCAGCACCTCCCCTGCTGAGAAGGGACTGATGGCCTCCGGAGGCGGTGAGTGGCCAGTGAGTCTCATGTGCTGCGGTCAGGCCAGGACCTGGGAAGCCCTGAGCGTGAGCTGTTATGCTGTCACTATTTATTCCCAGACCAGAAAGCGGAAGCTTGGAGATGGCAAGTCCACTGTCCACTGGAGCCTGGTGCTGAGCCGGAGCGGCCGGACGTGCTGGTGCCTGTGTCCCTGACAGAGACCCCACTTCTTTGCAGCATTGGAGGGTGTTTTGCTGCAGCTGCTGCAGGCAGCTAACCAGGCGCCAGGCGGCCACCAGCTCCTGGGAGCCCCTCCTGGCAGCGCCCTGAGCAGCGCTGGGCTGGCTGCTGGGCCGCGGGCAACATGAGCTCAGGGACTGAGCCTGCGGGAGCCGTGAGTGGGCTGCCCAGCGGGCGCTGGCCCTCCCAGGCATAGAGTGTGGCTTGTGGTTATTTGGGGTCTGGGAAGGAGCCCAGTTGTCCCCACCCACATTCACCGTCCCTCCTCCTGAGCTTGACCTCGTCCGCCTCATGAAAGGGTTCATGGGAGCACCCTACTCTGGGGATCTGGGGAACTGATGCCAGCGACTCCCCTGGAGTGTGAAGGTCGGGTTTTTCTTGAGAAGCTGGTGTTGCTGACCCTCTCGGGCTGTCAGCAACAGGCCGCTCTGCGGGGCCTCCTCCCAAAGCCCCACCCACTCTCCCTGCTCGGCTGCCCGAGGTCACGGCCACGCCACTCACCGGTGCAGTATCTCAGGTTACAGGAAGGGGTGCCTTCCAGCCGGTACACGTGGTACCCCCCCGGGCAGGCCGCCACTTGCACCTCTGCCTTCCAGGAGCAGCAGTTGCCGGACCAGTGGGCGCAGGCGGTGCGGGTGACAATGCCCTGCCCCGGGGCTGGGTGGGCCCCCTGCAGCCACATGGGCGCGTCCGTCTGGCACCTGTGCATGGGCACACAGGTCTCCGGCATCCTGGTGCCGCCTTCGCCCACGAAGCGAAACCAGCCGTGCAGTTCCCGGTCACACTTCTGGGCTCTCTCCGTGACCTCTGAGCTCCGGGAGGGGTCGTCCAGGCGGGTGTGGTTCTGGCAGGGGTCAAAGCAGAGGGGGGGCTCCGGGGCCCCAGGAGCTCCGCACACCGGTTCCAGCCCGTAGGGGGCGCCTCTGACGGGGGCTCTGTCGCCTGGAGAGGACAGTGCACTTGGCTCACCGAGGAGCCCACACTCTGCTGGGGACACACTGAGGCACATCACCCTCCGCCTCACATCACAGTCCCGTGGCCAGGCTGATGAAGAGGTTGTGCCGCAGATTTTAAAGGTGAAGACGGTGAAAGAATTCTCTCCGAACATGTGCAGACCCCATGGACACAGACACCAGTGTGAGAAGCCGGGGAGGGAGGTACGGAGAGGGGGTGGGCTAAGGGGGTGGAGGGGACCCTGCAAACATGTCAACATTACAATTTTTAATAAAAATTTAAAAAAGAAGCTCCGGTCTGGCCAACAAGGCTTTGTGGTTGGGCACTGACCTCTGAACCAGGAGGTCAAAGTTCGATTCCCAGTGAGGGCACCTGCCCAGGTTGCCACTGGATCCCCAGTGTGGAGCCTGCAAGAGGCAGCCAGTCCATGATTCTCTTGAATCACTGACGTTTCTGCCTCTCTCTGAGGTCAGTAAAGGTAAATATATCTGTGGAGCTGGGTGGCTGAGGGGGAGGGGGCCACTCCCCGCTGGGTCCCACGCTGAGGTCCTGTCTTACCAGCCTGCCTTCCTCAGTGCAAATGGCACAAGCTCGTTGGAAACAACTCGGTGCCATTCAAGTGAAAGCCAGCCCACTCCCCCTCCCCCTCAGAGTGCCAGCCTGTAGCCCTCGCTGAAGTCAGCCTGGTGTCCGGGCGGAAAGTATGCACTCTCCCCCGTCCTCTCCTAACATCCCAGAGCCCGAGTTCATCAGCAGACACAGACCTGACCTCGGCCTCCAGGACAGGGCCGCCCTGCACAGGAGCTTAGCGCCTTCCCCGCTCTTCTCCCCCGGTCGGCTCCCCCTCCCCGAGCTGTCTCCATCCGTGCCCATGTCCCCGAGGGCAAAGTTACCCCTACCCCCGAACTAGCGATGGAACAGAGCCTCCTGGTGTTCACCGACTCAGGGCCCTGAGTGTGAAGACACGGGAGGGGAGGGACTACAGCTGGTCAGCCTGGGGTTAAAGCCAGTTCCACACCTGTTGGCTGGATGGCCTTGGCCTTGGCTGGTGGCCCAACTCTGCTGAGACTCATTTGCAAAACAACACCTGTGAGCTGGTGGTTTCCAAACCCCCCACACACACACCTGTGTCCCTCTGTCTTATTGTCTACTTCAGATGCTTTTTCCAATGACTTTCTTATAGAATTATTTCACCCCAGGCGTAATATCTGTTTCACCCTGAGTGCGGCGTATGGTTGTGTGTAATACACAGGGAAACATGGAGCACCGAATCCCGTGGAGCTCACCATGCACCCGCGGCCCGGGTCCCTGGTGGAGGGGGGTGGGGGATGCCCCACATGGGAGGCCACGCCCAGAAGGCTCCTTAGAGGGTCCAGAGCGCCTGGCTCGCTGCAGCTGAGACGGGGTGTGAGCGCCCGCGGGACGAGCTGAGTGCGCACAGGGCTTCGGGGATTTCGAGCCCGGGGCGCCTGTGCTTGTTCTAAGGGAAGGACTCTGCACTGGTTCCTGGAGTAGTTCCCACACACGCTGGGCTTTCCCAGGGAGGCCATGAACGGAGGTCCGCCCCTCCCCCGCCCCCACACAGGTGATGCCTGCAGAAATGTTCACCGAGTGTAACAGGGACCCTTCCCATGGCAGGCGGGTGCACTATCGTGGGTTTCGTGAACCACAGGGGTCCCTGGGCACACGGGACAGAGGCTGGCCAAGGCACTGCCACAGCCAGGCCAGAGCCTGGAGCGTCGGGGTTCCTGCCTCACAACTCAGGGTCCCCCACCCTGACAGGGGAGCTGTTAACTGGCTCCCACTCTTCTGACAGGGGCTTTTGACCCGGCTCTTGAGGGAAAGGGACTCAGTTCTGGCTCTTCTTTCCTTGGCCCCTAGACTCCCAGCTCCTAAAGCCCGCTCCTCTCCTTGGCCACAGCTGCTTGCACTGCCTCCTCTCACTCCCAGGGAGCTGCGGGCGGCAGAGCACTCACCGGGCTGCTCTGTAGAGGCCAAGGCCAGGGCACAGGTGGCTGAAACCAGCCACAGGACCGGGGAGCGCAGCATCCTCTCCACAATCCAGACTGCGGCTCACTCACAGGCTCCGACTTTACATGCAGCTGGAGAGGAAGGCCAGTCAGGGTGCGAGGCCGGAGGGAGCTCGCACAGTGCCCACCAGACCCATCCTCCTCTGGCACAGGCTCATCTACAGCTCTGAGCCGCCTCCAGGGGCGCAAGCTGCTGCCCTGCAAGGTGGACACTGAGGCTCCAGAACATGGTCCGCAACCTCCAGTGAGCCCCTCAGGCAGTGCAGCACGTGAGCCGTTGGCTTATGGCACAGAAGGGACATGCTCCTTCTCGGAGGCCCTGTTGTCTGGGAGCAGCTGGGACAGGCCGAGGAGCCAGCAAAGGAGGGGGGAGCGAGAGGATGGGAGCTCCTCAGCTGCTCTGCGGGAGTCCTCGGGTCTGGCAGTCCCGCTCCTTCTCAGGCCGGGGAGGGTCTGGGAGCTGGGTGGGGGTGCGGTGTGGGGACACCTGCCCACAGGGAGGGGCCGTCCTGTGCTGCGTGCAGGCCCGCTGAGACCCCTGCGTGCCATGGGGAGTACAGGTCTCAGTGAAGCGGCCGGCCAGGCTGGCCAGGGCATGCTGGGGGCAGAGTCTGGCTCCCAGGTGCTCAGTCAAGGCTTGAGAAATGAGAGCACACATCAGCGGGCGGGCGGGCAGAGACAAGTGCCGACACCCACAGCAGTGACACTGTGTGTCCGGGAACCCTTTCCGCCAACGGGCAGCCTCCACCTGGCTTCCCACCGCCGCTGGGGACGTGGGTTAGGAGAGCGAGCTGTGTCTGGAGGGTGGTGTGGAAGCGTGAGAAGAGCACTGGGCGGGCCGGAGTGGCGTCAGGGGCCATGGGCAAGGGCCAGCGTCCAGGCTCCGTGCTGGTTCTGAAAGTTTCCAGAAACAAACGGCCCTCGTGAGCCCACGAGGGGCCTGGAGCCGCTGGGCTGCGCAGGACTTACCGGACAAACACAGTGCTCCTCGCCGGCCTGGATGCGCGGCTGCGGGCAGCCGGCCTTTTATGGCCCTTCCCTCCCATGTGGCTCTCCACCATTGGAGCCGGAGCCTGGGCTCATTCCAGGGCATGGGCTGGAGGTGAGATAAGCTATTTGCCTCAAGGATGATGAAAGAAAGGCCCTCCACCCTTCCCTCCCATGTAAACACTCCAGCTTCCCTTCTGCTTCGGCCTCCACGTCACCCTTGCCACGGCGGGGTCCGCAGCCATGGGCAGTGCCGAGCCTCCGCCCACGTGAAGAAGCTCAGCTTATGAAAGGGGCTCTGTGAGAGCAGCTATAAGCCAGTGAGGAAACTGGACGGCACACTGCAATGGAGGGGTGTGAGCTCCCTCCCTCCCTCTCTTTCTCTCTCTCTCTCTCTCTCTCCTCTCTCTCTCTCTTTCTGTCTCTCTCCTCTTTCTCTCTTCTCTCTCTCTCTCTCTCTCTCTCTCTCTCTCTCTCTCTCTCCTCTCCTCTTCTCTCTCTCTCTCTCTCTCTCTCTCTCTCTCTTCTCTCTCTCTCTCTCTCCTCTCCCTCTCTCTCTCTTTCTCTCTCCTCTTTCTCTCTCATCTGTCTCTCTCTCTCTCTCTCTCTCTCTCTCTCTCTCTCTCTCTCTCTCTCTCTCTCTCTCTCTCTCTCTCTCTGTCTCTCTCTCTCTCACACACACACACACACACACACACACACACACACACACACACTGTCACTGCCCTGCACACCCAGCGGGGCCAGGTGAGGCCGCCGCGCCCTGCGGGAGGGGTGAGTGAAGGACGCCCCCTGGGCCTGGCGTGGGCACTGCTGGCCTCTGACCCGCTGTCAGAGGAGGCTGAGCCATGGCGGGGCCTCCTCCGTCCTCTGAGCACGGCGGTGTGCTGTGGCCGTCACTGTCAGTGTGAGGTGACAGCCAGAGGAGCACAGCTTTCTCTTCCTGCTTCACAATTCCGTGAACGGTGAAGGCACCGGGCAGGGCCGCCGCTGATGGTGAACACAGGTGCGGGGTGGCAAGGGCCTGGGCAGAACGGGCGTCCAGGGACCCTCCCATCTCTGTGCCTGTGTCTGCCCTGGAGGCTGGAGGGAGGAACTGGGAGGTGGCTGTGCATCAGGGACCTAACCTCCGGGCCCCCGGCCTGGCTTGTGGCCCAGAGGCCAGGGAGATTGGAAAAGAGCCTCCGCTCTCGCAAACAGCGGCCACTGCCTCTGCGGTGTTAGACGCTGTAAAGAGACAGCTGGAGCGGGGCAGGGGCCTGGCATCAGTAACACCTTCTAGCACAGCCTCAGCCCGGCGCCCGAGAGGCCACGCAGCCACCTCTCCACATCCAGCGCCTTTGGAGGAGCAGGCGTCTGGCCGCAGAGGGCCCAGCCATTCTCTGTGGACGGCACCAGCCCCTCCCCAGCATCCTCTCCAGGTGCCACTTCCCACCACGCCCCTTCCCCGAGGCCACACCCTGACGTCACTGAAGGTTATCTCCTTCCCCGTCAGCAGGCATGGCCGCCTCCTTCCTCCGTCCTCCCAACCTCTGAGAGGCCACTGCCTTTTCCACGTCCGTCCCTGCAGCTCCGGGCCAGGCTGTGCCCTGCGGCCATCATCGCCACTGCTGCTCAGGTCCCCTCCTGGGCACGTCCACGGCCTGGGTACTGGGTAGCTTTGCTACCTGTCCTTTCTGCCTGCACAACTCCTGACCCCCTCTGCCCGCGTGCACTGCTCCTGCCCTCTCCCTCCCGCTGCCCGGAAAACAATGGCAGGTCACAGTTTTCTTCTCACTCCATGGCTCTTGTTAGGAGGTGTCATGGGAACTCCTGGTGCCTGGTACACCCACAGGCTGTGGGTCCAAAATCTGGAACCCCATTCCTGACTACTCCCCTGAAGCCCCGGCCACCTACGCAGCAGCGTGCTGGCCTCTCTGCGTGGGCTTAGATGTTGGCGGCATCTTGAGCTCAGAAGTTCCAAATACCACCTCATCAATTCCCCTAAATCTCTCCCTCCTCGTTGCATCATCTATCTTTTTAAAATTTACATTTATTGGGGTGACACTGGTTAATGGGGTTAAATAGGTTTCAAGTGTCCATCCCTATGACACATGATCTGCATACTGCACTGTGTGCCCGCCACCCAGTTACATCCTTCCATCACCACATCTGTGCCCCCTTACCCTTTACCACCCCACCCCTTCCCTCTGGTAGCCACCATGCTGCTGTCCGTGTCTATGAGTTTCCTTTTTATAACCCACATCTGAGTGAAATCATATGGTTCTTAGCTGTTTCTAAGGAAACACTTGTGAGTAAATGTTTTCAAGCTGTTCAGGGAGATACCTAAGAGGAACTGTGTCATGTGATACCTTTAGTCTTAATATTTTGAGGAGCTGCCACTCTCTTATCCATAGTGGCGGGGCCGTCTACATTCCCACCAGCAGAGAAGGACGCTCCCTATTGTCCACAGCCTCTCCAGCACTTGCTGCTTGTCGTGTGGGGAATAGCCATTCTAACAGGGGTGAGGTGCTCTCCCATTGCAGCTTTGGTTTGCATTTCCCTAACAGCCGGTGATGTTGAGCATCACGTGTCTTCTTGGGAGAGGTCCTCTGCCATTTACACTGGATTAGAGGCTCGATGCACAAAATCCGTGTAAGAGTAGGCCTTCCTTCCCCCAGGGCTGCCACCAGCTTCCCTCGCAGGCCCCGCTACGTCCAGAGGACAGAAAGACATCCAGAAGACATCTGGTCTAATTAGCTTATTACTCTTGTATTATTATAGATTGTTTGCTTAGTGTTGACTTATATGAGTTCTTCACACTTTTTGGATATTAACCTTTTGTCAGAGCTATTGTTTGCTAATACCCTCTCCCATCTGGCTGGTTACCTTCCTGTTTTGTTGTTAGTTTCTGTGGCTGTGCAGAAGCTTTTCAGTTTGCTATTTTCCCTCATTTCCCTGGCCTTTGGGGCCAAGTTCATAATATGTTCTCTATGGCCAAAGTCTATAAGTTTAGTACCTGTTTTCTTGTATGTAATTTATTGTTTCAGATCTTATATGTAGGTTTTTGATCCATTTGAATTAATGTTTATATATGAGGACAAACTATAATCTAGTTTCATTATTTTCCATGTGGCGTTCCAATTTTCTCAGGACCATTTACTGAAGAGGCTTTCTTTTCTCCATTGTATGTTTTTGTTGAAAATTATGTATCCATATATGTGCAGTTTTATTTATGGGCTCTCAGTTCTATTCCATTGATCTGTGTGTCTGTTCCTCTGCCAAACCATGCTGTTTGGGTTGTGCAGCTCTGTAGTATAACTTGAAGTCAGGTAGCTGGTACATTCAGCTTCATTCCTCTTTCTCAGGATCACTTTGGCTATTCAAAGTCTTTTGTGGTTCCATACAAATCTGGTGACTTTTTCAAAATCATTGAGATTTTGATGAGGATTGCATTGAATCTGTATATTGTTCTGGGTAATATAGCTATTTTAATTATTTTGGCTGTTCCAATCCATGAATACAGAACATCTTTACATTCTATTCTGTCCTTTTCAAACTCTTTTAATAACTATACTTAATAGTTTACAGTACATAGGCTCTTCACATCCTGTATTAAGTATATTCCTAGGTATTTTGTTCTTTTGGTTGTAATGTCAAAAAGGAATAGTTGGGTTTTTTTTTCTGAAGTTTCATTGTTAGTATATAGTAAAGCAGTGGATTTGTACATTGATTTTTGTATCTTGCTAGTCTTTTCATGGAGTCTAGGGTTTTCTATATACACGAAAAGTGACAGGTGGAATTCTTTCCCTATTTGGATCCTTTATTTCCTTCTCTTGCCTCGTTGCTCTGGCTAGGCCTTCTAGCACCATGCTGAATAGGAGAGGTGAGAGTGGGCATCCTTGTCTTGGTCCTGATCTTAGAGGAAAAACTTCCAGTGTTTCACCATTGAGAATATTAGCTGAGGGTTTGTCATATATGGCCGTATGATTAAAACATCCAAGAAAATGGGAATCGAAGGAAAGTACCTCAAAGAAGTGTTATATGTTCTTGATGTATGTTCCCTTTATCATTATAAAGTGTCCATCTTGTCTCTTGTTACCTTTGTTAACTTGGAATCTATTTTGTCAGATGTAGGTATGGCCACACCTGCTTTTCTATGGGTGTTATTTGCTTGAAGAACCATTTTCCACCCTTCCACTTTGAGCCTAACTTTGTCTTTACAACTGAGATGTGTCTCCTAAAGGCAGCATATGGTTGGGTTTTTATTTTTATCCACTCTGCTACTCTGAGTCTCTTTGTTGGTGAGTTTGGTCCATTTACATTTGGGGTAATTTTGATGTAGGAGGGTTTTTACAGCCACTTTATCTTCTGTTTTCTGGTAGCTCTGTGCCTCCGTTGACTCCTTCCCTTTGTGTTTCTGCCTGTGGCTTTTGACTGGTGGTGTTCCATACTTCTTTCCCACTTTTTAAAGCCATGTGTCCAAGTTTTGTGTTGTGTGTGTGTGTGTGTGTGTGTGTGTGTGTGTGTGTGTGGTTACCTTTAGGTTATGACAAGTAAAGTTCCATATATGCAGTAGTCCTTTTTCTTTTAAATGAATCTGATCTCCATTCCCCTTTGCAAATTCAGATGTTTCTCCATCTCCTTGTACGTTTTGGTTGTCATAAATTGTCTCAGCTTATGCTATTGGTTTATTGGTGATTGTACTCACAGTGTTGTGACATTATGTTCTTTGTTTCAGGTAGAATAACCACTGGAGTATTTCCTACAATGGCAATCTTCTGATAAGAATTCCCTCAGCTCTGTATGTCTGGAAAATTCTTCATTTCCTCTTCATACTTAAAGAATAACTTTGCTGGATGTATTGTTTTTGGCTGATAATTACTGTCTTTCAGTCATTTGAATGTTTTGTTCCACTCTTTTCTGCCTCGTAGAGTTTTTTATAGGTCACTTTCTTCTTTTTCTTGGATGCCTTGCAAATTGCTTCTTTGTCATTAATTTTTCTCTGTTTTGATGCACTGTGCCTTGGAGAGGGCCTATTTGGATAGAAGTATCTAGGTGTTCTGTTTGCTCCTTGGATTTGAGGACCTAGTTCTTTCCATATGTTTGGGAAGTTCTCATCCACTATGTTTGGGTAGCCTTCCCAATTTCTTCTCCCTCTTCTGTTCTGGGGTGTTTATTATTCTAATAGTAGAGGCCCAGTGCATGAACGCATACACTTTGAACAGAACTGTAGGCACAGGGGTGAGTCTCAGCCCATCCGTCATGCCCCTGCCTGGCCCCTCCCACTGCAGTTCCCTGTCCCCTGTCTGCAGGCAGCTATGATCCACCAACGCTGCTCCAACATGCTGAAGGCACCAGCCCCACTCACACCCGCTGAAGACGCCAAGCAATTGGGGCTGGCGCCAGCAGTGGGTGCAAGCAGGGCTGCACTGTCAGTGGGTGTGAGCTGCAGCTGCTGCCCTAATTGCCCCTCAGGAGCAGAGGGAGGTGGAGAAGCCCTGAGGGTGATTGGGGCCAGCAGCTGCGCTTGCACCCACTGATGGCACCAAGATTGGGGCTGGCTCTGGGTGCCGGCAGTGGATGCAAGCAGCAGCTCTGGCACTGGCAGCAGATGCGAGTGGGGCCTACACTGGCAGCAGGTGCAAGCACTGGGCAAGACAGGAGCAAAGAATTTTCAGTAACCACTAGAAGTTCACACCAAGCTACTGGCATCCCACGTTGGTCGGGTACCCCCACTCACCTGCTCCATCAATCCACCATGGCCAATGCCCGTCATGCTCTGTGCATGACCCCTGTTGGTCAGTGCATGTCATAGCAACTGATTGTTTGGTTGCTCCGTCATTTGGTCTATTTGCATATTAACCTTTTATTATATAGGATTGTCTTTCTAATGGAGTCAAATAGTTCTTGTAGAGTTTTTGTGTGTTTTATGCTCAAGTTGCTTCTTCTTTCTTATGCTTTTTCCCCCCCAATATTTTTATCTTGAATATCACTAATTCTTTCCTCTATCTGCTCCATTCTATTTCACTGTTTCATTCTTGATCTCTTTTACTGAATTATTCACCTCCAGAATTTCTGTTTGGTTCTTTTTTAAAGTTTCAGTATCCTTGGTAAAGTACTCATTTTGTTCATTGATTTGTTTTCTATGAGCAATAAATTGTTTGTCTGTATTTTCTACATCTCATTCAGTATTTTCAGAACTGCAATTTTGAATTCTCTTTCATTTGTGTCACATATTTTTATGTCTTTAAGTTTGTTTTCTGGAGATTTTTTTATTTTGTTTCCAATCTGCCTCACTACCTTGGTTATTCATGTTATTTGATTGATCCCTTCTCTGTCTAGGCATCAATATGTGAGTGGCAGTTCTTTAGTAGATTAACAAAATGAGGACTTCTCTTATTTCCCAGCACCATCAGGCCATCTGCTGGGAAATAAGAGAAGTCCTCACAAAGCTTTAGCTCTGTGAAATCCTAGTGCTGTCCTCCACGTCCAGGCCCTGCCAGCAGTGTAGCTGTGGTGCACTTTGGGGGGCGGGGGGAGAGAGAAGGGTGGGGAGACTGGAAAAACGTGCCAGCTCCTTTGCTGTTTTGCCCTCCCAGTAATTGTGACCTAGACTTCTGTGGGGGTTCCCCTCTGCCATGCCCAACCCCTCAACCAGTCACAAAGTGCACCCTTTGCTCAGGGAGGAAAATGGTTCTGCAGCACCAGTTCTTGGGTTTGCAGAGAATGTGCTCTCCAACCCGACACCAAGGGCATAGGGAGGCAAGCTCTGGGAGAGCACAGGGTGCAGGGCTCCATGCCTTTGCTTCTCTGACTGGAATGTGGACCCCTGACAGCCATGGCAGCACCCCCATGCCATGTTCTTCCCAGACTCTGGGCTCAACTGCAGCTCCTACTGGTGGCTCCTGCACGAATGCCACTGAAACGCTCTGCTCCTCCAGCCTGAAGGGAGCACCAGGCACAACCGGGTACATCCTCACTCTATGCTGAGACCCGCTGTGAGCTCCTGCTGGGTCCATGGCTGTCTCAGCCCTCCCCCACACCATCTCCCCTCTTGCTCTCATTTGCCTGCCTTAAATATTTCAGTGTGTGGACATCTCAGGCTTGTGTTGAGCAGGGAATCCTTTGCTGAGTTAACGCTGTTCAAATTGTCGAAACTTCAAAGGGGAGAGACCAAAAGGAGCCCCCATGTTGCTATTCCTCTGATGCCACATCATCTGTTTAACAAATGGCAGCACCGCTTTTATAGGTCACCTGGTCACCCAAACTGGAAACCTGCCTCTTCCCTATAGCCAGATGCCATAGTCACCCCTTAGCATCCTCCCACGCCCAGCACCCTGGCTTCCTGGAACCTCGCCTGTCCGCAGCACCTGCCTGGGCTGCAGCTTCTCCCCACATGTCCGCTGCTCTAATCAATTTGCAGTACTCTGGACTCTTCCCTACAACTAGACCTTTGCATGTTTCTTCTGCTTGAGTCCCTCTACTCCCAGCCTCCTACCACTGTCATGTAGGTCTGCCTCTTCCAGGAAGCCTTCCCGAAGACCCCAGGCTTTCTGGGCTTTTCTCCTCTGCTCCTGCCTGTCTGAGCTGATTTCAATCTCTCCCCCTTGCCGGCTGATTTATCTTCACTCTCTGATGGCTACAGGACCTTTGTGGACAGGGTCCTCTCTGCAGTTTTAACCAGTAATTGTTGAGGAAACAAGGTGACAAAATCACAACATGCTTCAGACCCTCTCCGTGGGCAATGCCCCAGTTTATGGCTTACTCCGAGCCTTTGTCAAGCCTTGGTGGAGTGAGGAGAGAGCCTGCCTTAGGCACTTGCATCTGCTCTCCCGCTGCCTGCAGTGTTCTTCCTCAGGTATCCCACTTCCCTCTCTTTCTCTGAGCTCTGCTATCAGAGACTTTCCCAATCACCCCATGTGAAGCAACACCCTATATTTCTATTACCTTAGTTTTTATCCCCAAAAGTGTTCAGCACCACCTGACATTTTAAGTTATTATTTCAATGTCTCCCCCTTTCAAAACTAAGCTCCTCACCAGCAAGGTCTGTGTTGATTACTTGCTATTTCCCTGCTGCCTAGAAAAGTCTGGCTTTGAATTTATGCTCAAAATATATATTAACTATTGAGCTAAATAACTGGCAGAAAGCAGGAAAAGATAAAAGAAAGGAAAGGAAAGGAAACAGAGGGACAAAAGGACAAATACGTATCTCCCTTCTTGCCCATGGTTTTATTTTCCTGTGTCCCTGTACTTGAGTTGGAGTATGAGTCTGCACCTGGCCCTATCAGGCACTGTAGACCGACTCCAGGCGGCTGGGCTGCACACGTGTCCACGCAGAGCTTCACGTGAAAGCAGCAGGGTGGGTTCCGTGTGTGTTTACGTGTGATAAGAGGTCCCTAATTGAAGACACGCTGTCCCTGCAGGCCCCTTTCCGATAAGCCACGTGTGGCTTTCCCTGGGCCACAAGCTCTCATGCTGCGTCAGGACCTTCGTCTCCTGGAAAGCCGCAGCTGGCTTCTGGGAGGCAGCTGGCCTCCCAGCAGGCATTTCCCATCAGCACCTGCTTCCTCTGCCCACTTGGCAAAGATGTCAGAGACCTTTGGGTTCTGGTTTCCCAGCCCAGAGGCCCCTGGGTTTCAGGTTGTGCCTCCAGGAGCTCCCAGGAGGTCTCATTGCAAAGCATCCCTCCCAACAGGAGTCGGAGCCTGCTCTCTGCTGCTGTGGCTCTAGGAGCAGGTCGGCATCCTGGGGTACTGGGGTGAGGGGGAGGGGGGACGGTGCGCGCAGGGCAGAGAAGGGACCCTAGGATGTCCAGATGCATCGTCTCTAAGGATGGTGAGCCCTCTGACAGCAGGGGCTGTGTCTGTCTGGTTCACGCACATCCTGGTGCTGGAAGAGGACCTGAGCCCTATGGGGCGTTGCTATTCTCCCCATTCCAGAAACAGCAGCCAGTTCTCCAACATCTAGGCAATGCCCGGCATGCTTGTTACCGTCTCCTTCCCCTGCCAGACCTTAAGGCCCAAAAGGGCGGGGAGTGTGTCACCTACATTCATGCTGTAACCCAGCAGCCAGCACATAGTAGGTGCTCAATACTAAGCAATGAATGGGTGGCTGAATAAATGGAAGGGTGGAGCTCGGAGACACTGTGCATTTTGTCTAAGGTCACACAGCACCAGGACTGACCACACTGGGCACACCGTGCAGCAGGGCAGGTGGCTGGCATTCCTCACACGGGTCCGTGGCAGAGTGTGTGCTCCGGAATGCCAAGGGCTGTGTGGACGGATTGCAGATGGGGCGCTCTTAAGAGTGTTGTTCTGCCATACTTGCTAAGGAGACTGGCTCGAGGGCAGGCACAGTCTATTCCGAGAGAAGGCAGCACTCACAGACACAGCTGACGTGGCTGCGAGGGTGAGAAGGCAGAGAATGAGAGCGGGCTGGATGGAGTGGGAGCCCTTTCTGCTCTCCGCCCCAGCCTCAGGCAGGGGCCCGGAGCCAGAACACAGCTTTCCAGCTGCCAATCACTGCGACCTCAGGGTCAAGGAGGCCACCGAGCAGAGGCAGCCAGCCCTTCTGAGGTTATGGGGAGGCAAGGAGAGGGGGGCTACGCTGGCAGCACTGCAGTGCCTTGGCATTTGGATGCCTCCCCTGGCCTGGCCAGGTGGGAAAGGACACATCCTCTGGATGGGCCACGTATGAAAGGGAACCTTCTCCTCATCTGTCCTAAGAGCCAGCTAGGAAAGATGCCTCTCTGGGCTGAAAACCAGAAAGGCACCCTCCCAGGGAAGGGAGACAGCCTGTCCTCTGGCCCTGGGCAAGCACCCTCTACAGGGCCTGTGTGCGGTGCCAGCTGCTCCCAGCCTCGGCGCCTGGGCAGTCACAGGACAGACCGTCAGGAACTCCGGACTCTCAGTCATGAGCACGGGGACGAGACACCAGGAGCAAACACCAGGTTGGTGCAGATGCCCCGTCGGGTCTAGGCGCCTGGAGCCGTGAAGGCAACAGTGACAAATTCACTTTTCATCCAAGCCCGTCAGACCACCCAGTGGCCACAAAAGTCAAGGCCCTGTTAGACATGAGCCAAGGAGCTTACCCAGGGTGTGGATCTAGCATGGGTGCATGTCACTGTGCACAGGTCTGCAGCGTGTGTGTGTGTGTGTGTGTGTGTGTGTGTGTGTGTGTGTGTTTGTGCGCGCGCGCACACAAGCACATGCAACTCCAGCTGTATGTGCAAATAGGAAGGCATGCATGTGGCCTCATGTGTGTGCAAACATGTACGGACGGTATATGTTCCTATGTTCCTGTCTGTGCATGCCTGTGCTGTGTGCAGGTATGCACCATGAGGGACAGGGGTCCATGTGCACAGGCACAGCCCGGGCCCAGGCACCCCATAGCAGCAGGGCTGAGACCAAAGGCTGGCTCTCCTGGTGCCCGGGACCCAGCACAAACCCCCTCTCCATGGCGGCCTGAGCGTGCTCCCTGTGGCTGGATGACTGTTGAGGGGGGTTTGAGGGAGGAGATGGCAGGTGCTGGGCCAGAGTTTGGGAGACGCCCTTCAGCCTGCCTTTCTCCTCACAGCCAGGATGGTCTGCCGAAGAACCATGAGATCGGGTCAGGGCCTTTCAGGGATATAGATATAGATGATAGATAGATATAGATGATAGATAGATAGATAGATAGATAGATAGATAGATAGATAGATAGATGATAGAGATAGATAGATGATAGATAGATAGATAGATAATAGATATGATAGATAGATAGATAGATGATAGATAGATAGATAGATAGATAGATAGATAGATAGATAGATAGATAGAGATAGATGATAGATAGATGATTGATTGATAGATAGATGATAGATAGATAGATAGATAGCAGACTCTCTGCTGCTTTCAGAAGGAAGGCCCCAGCACTTAGTGAGAACTGCAGGCCCCACGGAGTCTGTGCTCACCTGCCTCAGCTCCCCCCCTCCCACTTCTTCCCGCCTCAGGACCTGTTCTCCAGCCCTCTAGCTGGTGCCCCACCCACAGGCTGTATCCTCTGCCAGAGAGCTCCTCCCCCTTTCCATGACCCCTGTTCCTGCCTCAGTTACCAGCGCTCAGCTCTAATCCTCCCCAATCCTCCAGATTGGGTCTGGTTCTCGTATTATAAGAGCTCAGAGTCCCCAACGTATTTTTATCTGTATCTATAGCCATTATCTATCTATCTATCTATCTATCTATCTATCTATCTATCTATCTGCCATCTATCTATCAATCATCTATTATCTAGATATTTATTTATCATCTGTTTATCATCTATCACCTATCTCTATCTATCATCTAATCTACTATATCTATCATCACCTATCTATCATCTTTCTACTTATTATCTATCTCTCTATCTATCATCTATTTATCTAAATCATCTATCTATCTAATCTGTTTTTGCTCCCTATAAGATACCCAGCCTCCCGCTTGGGGTCTGGCACACAGTAGTAATGGAATGCAGGTCATGAATGAGTGCATGCATGAGAAGTGGCAAACTAAGGCAGCTGACAGTTCGCTTTACCCTGTAGAATCACCTGCTCCAGCCCCTACGCCCGAGCACGAGGTCCTGTCCTCCCTCCTCATCTCCAAGAACATTCTCCACCTGGAGCTCCGGCAGGAGCGGCCCCTCCCCTTCCCCAGGATGGGACAATGTTCGGGACATGGCTCTGGTCTGTGGAGTCTGGCCCAGAGCAGGTTTGCAGGGACAGGGTGACCCAGAGCCCTCCCATGAGGGAGACTACCTGTGGCCCTGCCCCAGGGAGGGGCCGACCCTCAGCAGGTTGCCTCTTGCCTCAGGCTGGGCTTGAGGATGGGTGAGGCAGGAGGTGGGAGGACTCCCGGGCTCATGCCCACCTCACCTTTTGGTACCTGTTGATCTTAGGAAAGTCATTTATGTTCTCTTAGCCGCTCTTCCCACTAAAGAAAGTAGGCGATAAGATGCAGACCTCACAGAGCTGCTGTAAAGGATGGAAAAGTTAACTTAGAAAGGGAGCACGTGGTACTTTAAAATGGCAACCTCAGCCCTGGCCAGTTGGGCTCAATGGTTAGAGCATCCATCCTCAGACTGAAGGGGCATGGGTTCAATTCCTGGTCAAGGGCACATACCTGGGTTATGGGTTTGCTCCCCACCCCCCAGTCAGGGCCCCTGTCAGGACACATGCGGGATGCATGCAGGAGGCAACCAGTGAATGTGTCTCTCTCACATCCATGTTTCTCTCTCTCTCTCTCTCTACCATCTGAAAAGCAATGGGAAAAGTATCCCCAAGTGAAGAGCTTGCAGACCAGCAGGAGCATGGTCCCCTGCCAGCCCTTACCCATCTCCTGCAGAGGAGCACAGCAGATGTGGCTCTTTATGCCTTCAGGGCCTGTGGCCCCACGTCTCTGGTTTGGGGAGATGGGCAAGGGCTAGAGGCATGCATACAAGTGCAGGGAGGGGTGGCTCACAGGCTGCAGTTTCTATTCGTGATGTCACAGATACTTCATGGTGCAAGTGGACCAGGCTGTGGTTTCCACAAAATAGAGTATCTGGGAAGAGAACTGGCCCTCAGGGGCTCCCTGTTCCCCACCATGTAGATGGCCACCTGAAGGGTTTGTGACAGAGAGCCTGGTTGGATGAACAAATGCTGTGGAGATGGCTTCCTGAATCCAGACCTCACTCGATCGCCGTTGTGACCTGGACTCCTTGCTTGGCCTCCCCGTGCCCTGGTTTCCCTGGGTGTGAATAAGGAGCAGTAACATTACCCTGTGCCACAGATAGCTGCAAGGATTGAGCCCATTTTTCAAAGACCTGCCCAGGAGATTAGAAAAGGCAGTGGAGTAAGTGGATGCTTCATGGACATGCCCCTAGGAACAAAATGAAATCACAACTAAAATACAAAAAACTTCCTGAATAATTAATGAAAACTCACCTGAGAGAACCTGATACCCGAGCACATAGAGACTGGTAGGAGGGCCAGAGGCACAAAAGGGCTGGCCAGACACCCACAGACAGCAACTAAAGTCCCAGAGAGATATCTCAGTCAAGGTGGGGGGTGGGGAGGGGTGGAGTTTGCCACTGAGAACTCTGGGACCTCATCCCCAAGTTGGCCCTCCAGCAGAGAACACAAAAACTGAGGAGGGTACCCACCTAACATCTGGCTGTGAAAATCAGTAGGGTACTGCCTGCCAGGGAGTGGCAGCTGAAAATTCAGGCATGTTCTTAAAGGGCCAACACACTAAACTTCCTGTGGAGCCACCCATCTTGTGCTCTGGCAGAGGGAAGATGAAGTGGATTGGAGTTGTGAGAGCAGGACCCAGGACTGGGAACTTGGGGGATAGAGCTCAGAAGGCAGACACCCCAAATTTCTGGGCTGAGTCTTTCCCACATAGACATCTACCTTGCCTGGGGGGAAGACAAAAGTGTTGACATCCCTATTGGAAAACATCTTACCCTGAGGCCACTTAAGTGATTAAAAATAACAATTAGCCTCCAGACAAAAGCAACAGCCCCACCCTGTCGGAAAAAAACAACTCTTCTACACCTGAGGAAATTGCCTGGGGTGCAATTCAAGTAGGAATCCTATAAGTCTGTAGGCGGAGGTGGTCTCTGGAGGCTTTGAGTCTTTGCCAGATCCAATTAGTCAGAAATAGCCTTTAACACTGCCCTGCACTAGAGATTGAGAGGTATAGAGGATCTACCTAAAACATAGTCACAAACCCAAACAGACATCCAAAATGAGGAAACAAATAAACAAACCCCAAAATAAAACAACTACCAAATTCTCCAGAAGAAGAGATAAATGAAGTGGATATAAGAAATTTATCTAAAACAGAGTTCAGATTAATGAGGTTAAAAATGCTCAACAGAATGAAAAAAGATATACTATATAATAAAAGCCTAATATACTGTGTCCAGTCATCCAGTCACACATTCACCAATCAAAGCATAACATGCTAATGGTATGCTAAGGATGTTCAAATGCTCCCTATCATGTGCACTGACCATCAGGGGAAAGACAGCAAACCAGTCAACCAGTGGCTATGATGTGCACTCACTACCAGGGGGCAAATGCTCTGACTCATAGGTTAACTTGCTGCTGGGGTCCAGCCGATTGGGACTGAGTGAGATGGGCCAGACATGCCCTGGTACCTTCCCATGGTACTTCCCTGGCTGGCCAACCTCCTGCGTCCCTCCCCAGCCCTGTTGTGCACTGGTGGGGTCCCTCAGCCTGACCTGCACCATCTTGCAATCTGGGACCCCTTGGGAGTGTCAGAGAGTCAGTTTTAGCCCAGTAGTGCAGACCAGGCAGAGGGGCCCCACTGGTGCATAAATTTGTGCATCAGGTCTCTAGTAGTAACTATAAAAAAAAGAACAGTCTAAGATAAAGGATAACAATGACATAACACAAATAAAGAACACACAGAAAGAAATACAGAGCTGATTAAGGGAAGCTGAGGATCAAATCAGTGAATTACAAGACAGAGTTGAAGCAAAACCGGTTTGGCTCAGTGGGTAGAGCATCGGCCTGCGGACTGAAAGGTCCCGGGTTCGATTCCGGTCAGGGGCATGTACCTTGGTTGCGGGCACATTCCCAGTGGGGGGTGTGCAAGAGGCAGCTGATCGATGATCTCTCTCATCGATGTTTCTGACTTTCTATCCCTCTCTCTTCCTCTCTGTAAAAAATCAATAAAATATATTAAAAAAAAAAAAAAGACAGAGTTGAAAATATTGCTCAATTGGAGAACCTAAAAAAAAAAAATTAAAAAAACAGGAGGAGAGCTTAAGATAGCTGGGACAATGTGAAACATAACAATATTAGAATATGAGGAGTGCCAGAAGAGGCAGAAATGAGAAAGAGATAGAGAATGTGTTTGAAGAAATAATGGCAGAAAACTTCCCTAATTTGGTAAAGAAAAAAGTTCAGAAGGCACAGAGAACCCCAAACAAGAAGAATCCAAACAGGCCTTTGCCCAGACATATCATAATGAAAATGCCAAAAATTAAAGACAAAGAGAAAATCTTAAAGGCAGCAAGAGAAAATAAAACTGTTACCTACAAAGGAGTTCCCATAAGGCTGATTTCTCATCAGAAACTCTACAGGCCAGAGAGAATGGCATGAAGTACTCAAGGTGATGGAAAGCAAGGATCTGAGACCAAGATTACTATATCCAGCAAGTACTAATTCAAGTGCACATTCAAAATAGATGGTGAAATAAAGAGCTTCCTGAACAACAACAAAATAAAATGGCTAAAGGAGTTCATTACCACCAAGCCAGCATTATAAAAAATACTAAGGGGATTGCTATAAGGGATGGCTGAGAAGAATAAACAGAGAGAGAAACCTAGCCATACAGAATTAAAATAGCAATAAAAAAGTACCAATCAATAATAACTCTAAATGTAAATGGATTAAATGCTCCAATCAAAAGGTGTAGAGTAGCTGAATGGATAGAAAACATGACCCAACTATATGCTATCTACCAGAGACCCACCTCAAAACAAAAGACACACACAGGATGAGAGTGAAGGGATGGAAAAAAATTTCCATGGGAATGGAAACGAAAAACAAAGCTGCAGTAGCAATATCTGACAAAATAGACTTTCCATGGGAATGGAAACGAAAAACTTTCCATGGGAATGGAAACAAAATTTCCATGGGAATGGAAACGAAAAACAAAGCTGCAGTAGCAATATCTGACAAAATAGACTTCAAAATGAAGGATAACACAAGAGACAACAAAGGTCACTAGATAATACTAAAGGGATTTATCCAACAAGAGGACATAACCTGGTAAACATATATGCACCCAATATAGGAACACCTAAATATATATATATATATATATATATATATATATATATATATGCACACACACACTAGAGGGCTTTAAAGGAGAGGTTGACAACAATATAGTCATACTAGAGGACTTTAACACTCCACTGAGTGTTTCTAATCCAGCAGATGAGTGGATTAGAAAACTGGTACATCTACACAATGGAATACTACTTGGCAGTAAAAAGGAAAGAACTATTACCATTCATAACAGCATGGAGAGACCTGGAAAGCATCATGCTAAGTGAAATAAGTCAGTCAGAGAAAGATAAATATCATATGATCTCACTCATTTGTGGAATATAATGAACAACATAAACTAATGAACAAAAATAGAGCCAGAGGAAAAAATATTTTAGAATATAATAGAAGTAATTCTGTTATTTGCAGATTTTTAAAAAATAAATCTTTATTGTTCTGGTTATCACAAATGTGCTCCTCTCCCCCCCCCCCCCCCCGTCGCTCCCCTCCACCAGGTTCCCACCCCACCCTCTGCCCTTTCCCTATCCCCATTGTCCTCATCCATAGTTGCACAGTTTATGTTCAGTCTCTTCCGGCACCCCCACCCCCCTTTTCCCCGAGAATCGTCAGTTCACTCCCCTTCCATACCTCTGATTCTATTATATTCAACAGTTAATATTATTCATCCTTGGTTTTTAGATGCACTTGTTGATAGTTACATATTTGTTGTTCATAATTTTATCTTTATCTTCTTCCTCTTCCTAAATAACCCCCTTCAGCAATTCATATAATTCTGGTTTGGCAGTGATGAACTCTGTTAGCATTTTTTTTTTATTTGTGAAGCTCTTTATCTGGCCTTTGATTCTGAGTGATAGCTTTGCTGGATAGAGTATTTTTGGCTGTAGGTTCTTGCTATTCATCACCTTGAATATTTCTTGCCATTCCCATCTGGCCTGCATGGCTTCAGTTGAGAAATCAGCTGACAGTCGTATAGGTGCTCCTTTATAGGTAACTACCTGCTTTTCTCTTGCTGCTTTTAATATTCTCTCTTTGTATTTTGCTCTTGGAATTTTAATTATGATGTGTCTTGGTGTGGTCCTCCTTGGATTCCTTTTGTTTGGGGTTCTCCGGGCTTCCTAGACTTGTAAGTCTATTTCTTTCCCCAGGTGGGGGAAGTTTTCTGTCACTATGTCTTCCAGTATTCTTTCAGTATCTTGCTCTCTCTCTTCTTCTGGGATCCCCATAATTCTGATGTTGGTTGGCTTGAAATTGTCCCAGAGGTTTCTTACACTATTTTCAACTTGCTGGATTCTCTTTTCTTGCTTCTGTGGAGGAGTGTCCTCTGACTCTTTGTATTCTAAATCTTTGTCTTGATTCTTGCGATCTTCCAGTCTTTTTTTAGGACTCTGTGATATTTTTATTTCAGACAATGTTTTCTTCATTTCTAGTTGATCCCTTATTATTTCTAGTTGCTCCCCTTTCATATAAAGGATCTGAGGCCGGACCCCCCACACCCTGCCAGGCTTGATGGGGGGTGGGACCGGCCAGGTCTGGGACTTACACAATTTTGAGGCAAGTGTGGGTGGGTGAGGAATTAACTCTGGGTCCTGCAGTGCACCTCAGACTCTGACGGGGCGGGGAGGGGGGGGAGATTTCCATACACATTTTACTAATTACCTTTCATCTCTGAACTTCTATTATAGAGAAAGGGCAAATAGCAATATTAAAATATTTCCTCTAATTCCCTTTTAATGTGCACGAATTTTGTGCACTGGGCCACTAGTATTATTATATTTAAAATTAAAATCATTTTTCTTGAAATATTAATGTTTATTGCATATAAATGGCTAATTATTTTGTATCTACACTCTGATAATAGATTTATTTTGTATATTGTAAAAAATTTTAATTACAACAACAAAGTGTTGACCCAGTATGTAGTGCACTGTAGGTACAACAGACTGATGATGCTGTAAAACAGCACCAGGAACCATGCATTATGGCACTGGGTGCCTGTTACCAATGTAACAATGGGAACTTCTGAGTCCTGAAGTCCCTGAGCAAACTGGAGTGTGTGGCCTCTGTCCACTCACACAATTGCACCAAAACACATGTGCAGATCCTGAAAGCACAGCAGAGACCCGTGTGTGCTGTGCAGGCCAGGTGGGCACCCAGCCTCTTCACACTATGATCAGAATGGATTTGGAGGTGGGTGGGACACTGGCTGCATGGAAGTGAGGCTGGGAAGGAGACGTCTGCCCTATGTCCCCCACTTCACAACTCAGATTTGATGCCAAAGACACAAACTCGCCTTGGCAACATGGCAGCCCTGAGGCTAAGAGTACCACCTCCTGGAAGCCAGAGGGTGATGTCAGCCTGGCCCTGGCCGGCCCGCCCTCAACCTGAGCCGGCTTCCTGAGCACTGGCACTGTCCCCTCCTGCCTTCCTTCCTCACCCTATGGCGTCTGGCACCTCTCCTAGACCTATGGTCCCTGATCCTCTCCCACACAGGGCCCGGCACAAACACAAACACAGCAGCCATCCTTTCTCTGCTTCCTCTTCAAAATGTCCCACATGAGCATCTGGCCCCCTCCAGGCCAGCCTCCAGGAAAGTCCCTGAGCTTATCCTTGGCCTCCCTGTCCTGGGTAATAAAGTGCTCCACAAGGTCTGCAGCTGCCCTGGGTGTAGCTGCCACTTGGTGCAGGGTAGCCCATTGATCATCATAGGCCGAGCGGGACACGTCACCCCAACAGCGGAGGGCCCACATGGAGAAAGGCCATGGTGGACAGGGTTGTGGGGCAATCCTGGCAGGGCTGCATGTAGGCAGGGCTCTGGAAGAGGGCCGTCCACATGCTGAGCATACCCATCCCCCTGGGCTGAGGGTGAAGACTGCAGGGGAGAGGGGCTGAGAGGGCCAGGACGGAGAGCAGCACAGTGGCACCCCTTCTGAGCTGGATCCCAGGCCCTGTGAGCCGGCTCACTGGCTGGACACCTGGACAGTGCTCTGCATTGTTATCCAGCAGTAGGTCTGGACCCACACCCTCTGCTTGTAAACTGCAGTGCATGCAAGTGGTCACCTTGGGCTCTTGCTGAAATGCAGGTCTGGTTCAGTAGGTCTGGAAGGGATTCCAGGTCCTGCATCCCTAACTCGCTCCCAGTGAGTTGGGTGCTACTGGTCTGCAGACCACATTTTTGGTGGCATGTCCACTCCTTTCCTTGACAGCTTTGCCTTCAGGACATGCAGCAAACAAATCCTCAAGGGAATTACACACACACACACACACACACACACACACACACACACACAGCTTGAGAGGCAGGAGGTATAGTTTAAGTCAGAGGACAGGCCAGATCATTTTTGGTTTTGGGGGGGTGTTTGTTTGTTTGTTTGTTTTGGGGGTGTTCCTTGCTCTTTACCTCTGTTGGATGGGAACAGCAGCTGCTGAACTGGACCGAAGTGGAACAATGGGCCTTTGAGGAGCTAAAGAAGGATCTCGTCTCAGAACCTGCCAGCCTTGCCAGCCTTTCACCTCTACGTGAGTGAGGTAAGGGGCATTGCCGAAGGGATTTTCACTCAGACTCTAGGTCCCTGGAAAAGATCTGTGACCTATCTTTCTAAGAGGCTAGACCCTGTGGCAGCAGGGTGGCCAGCGTGCAGTGGCTGTCACAGCATTGCTGGTGAAGGAGGCAGGTAAGCAGACTCTGGACTAGGAGCTAGCCCTGACAACACCCCATGGTGTGGAGGCCCTCCTTCGAGGTGGCCTCCACACCTCTCTCTGGAGGCCCTCCATCCAGAGAGATGGATGTCAAATACCAGGCTCACCCCAGTGCCAAGCTCTTTTCCTGCACCAGCCCTGCATCCAGTTCCACAAGACTCTGGCCATCAACCCTGCCAGTTTGCTTCCAGATGATGATCCAGAGGAACCCATTCATGACTGCATAGAGGTAACAGACACAGTACAAACAGCTTGCCCAGACCTGACAGATGTCTCGCTGCCATCACCATATGAGGTACTGTTCACTGATGGGAGCAGTTACATTCAGGATGGGATCTGACATGCAGGGGAGCAGTAGTCACCCTGGACTGCACCATTTGGGCACAGTCTTTGAACAGGGGGATATCAGTACAAAAAGCTACACTTTTGGCCTTAATCCAGGACCTTCGATGGGGACACAGTGCCCTCTCCTGGGAAAGAGGGTTACCAACTGCAGCCGGAAAGGACATTAAAAATAAGGAAGAGATTTTAGCCTTATTGAAAGTCATCTAGCTCCCAAGTGCAGTTGCAATAGTGCACTGCAAAGGACATCAGAAAGGGGAGACAATGAAGCCAGAGGAAATAGAGCTGCAGACCAAGCTGCCAAGGAAGCCACCCAAAAACCAGTGGGGCCTTTACAAGTCTTAGTAACCCTACCAGACCCTGGCCTACGAAGGACTCCCCCCCCCCCCACCCTACACCAAACAAGAAGAGGAATTGGCAGAACAGAAGCAAGCCATCAAAGGACCAGATGGTTGGTAGACTCTACCAGATGACAGACTGTTGGTCCTAGAGGCTTTCGATCGGACGTTAGTTGCCCAGTTATACCAGGCTACCTATCTAGGTGTCACCAAGACTTCTGAACTTCTGCAAGGCAGATAGTATATACCAAGGTTAGATAAGGTAATTAAAAGCATAATCACTAGAAGTACTAGCAAGGTAAGGGGGTTCCCCCTAGGAATTCAGGCCCCAGGGAGATTCCCCAGGAGAGCACTGGTAGGTGGATTTCACAGAGACTAAGCCACCAGCATCAGGGTACAAGTACCTGCTAGTTCTTATAGATACCTTCTTGGGTTGGGTTGAAGCCTACCCCACTTAGAAACTCTATAGTAGTCAAGAAATTACTCCAGGAGATTATACATAGATTCAGGTGGCCAGTCAAATACCAGGATCAGATAACAGCACCACCTTTGTAGCCAAGGTATCTCAAAGTATAGCTCAAGCCTTAGGCACAAATTAGAAACCCCATGTGCATACCAGCCACAAAGTTCAGGACAGGCGTGAGCAGGACCTAAAAAGTACTTTAACTAAATTTATCCTAGAAACCAGTGAAAACTGGACCAACCTCCTGCCCTTTGCCCTCTTATGGGCCAGGTGTACCCTCCACTAGGGGGAGTTCCCCCCTTTTGAGATCATGTATATAGTAGACCTCCCCCCAACCTTCCCAGGACCATGGAGAAGCTGAAAGGTGGAATTCATAACCATTCCCTTGCTCAAGTTCTTACAGGCTCTGCAGTATACCCAGAGAACCACTCATAAGCTTGTTCGAGATGCACTGCCAATGCCCACTTTGGACTGTACATTTCTTCCATCCTGGGGACTCAGTGTGGGTAAAGAAGTTCACTGCCCAAGGACTCACCCCAACCTGGAAGGGACGCTACACTGTTATCCTGAGCATGCCCACAGCTGTTAAAGTAGATGGTGTCCAGACCTGCCTGCACCATTCCCAGCTCTTGCACCAGAAAATGGCCTGGATCCTGGCAACCAGCAGCATCACCCATGAGATCCCTAGCCTGGGCTCCACAGAGGCCAGGAGGAGACTTGATGCCTACAGGAGGGGAACTGGGCTTCAGTGAGGACAGTACTAGGGGCCTTGGTAACAACAGTTTTGCTGGCCAGTGAGAAAGTCCAGGGCCAAGTAGGGCTAGATGTGCTAGGGCCGTGGTCGGCAAACTCATTAGTCAACAGAGCCAAATATCAATAGCACAACAACTGAAATTTCTTTTTGAGAACCACATTTTTTAAACTTCTTCAAATGCCACTTCAAAATAGACTCACCCAGGCCATGGTATTTTGTGGAAGAGCCACACTCAAGGGGCCAAAGAACCGCATGTGGCTCGAGAGCCATAGTTTGCCGACCACAGTGGTATGGAACAGGAGAGCAGGAACAGAACAGAGAATGTCCTTAAAGGAAGTGGGATGAGTAAATAGAAAACTAATGGTGCCAAGCAAGCCGTTTAGAAAAATTAATGCAGTCAAACTACTTGAAGTTAGGGGGCAGTACAAACCCCTCACTGATAAGGATGACTCCATGATTTGACTCCTGCACATAAAACCAACAGGGAATGAAGTATGGTAGCAATCATGTCAGGTAGAAACTGCTGTTCAGCTTCTGTACTTACATGTTTGCTAAAACAATAGAAAGTTATTTTGAATTTCTGAACTTATGGATGCTATCCCAATAGATTGAATACTCCATTGATGATGGTTTGAATATCCCATTGATTGTGATCTCACTGGTCATCGAAGCACATTCTTCTGTGAACCAGGACAGCACAATTATCCTAAACTAGAGGTCCAGTACACAAAATTCGTGCACAAGGGGAGAGAGAGGGGAGTTTCCCTCAGAGAAGCCTGCCTCTCTCACAGACTGGAGCCTTCAGGAGATGTCCTACTGACAGGGAGCAGGCCTAAGCCAAAGTCTGGCCTTGCTCTGGGGGAGGTGACTGGGCTGATCAGGGGAAGGTGCCAGCCCCATCACCCACTGCTGCTGCCACTGTCATAGCCACCAAGGTGTTTTCATCAACACGGACTCCAGTCCCTTCACCATGAAAAAATAACTTTCTTTAGGCATTTTCAGGATGTGACTTTCATAGGATATGACATTTCTTTTTTTTCTTTTTTATCCTCACCTGAAGATATGTTTCCATTGCTTTTTAGAGAGCTTGAAAGAGAGAAGGAAAGACAGAGAGAAACATCAATGTGAGAGGGACACTTCGATTGGTTGCCTTCTGCATGAGACATGCCAGGAGGAGCCTGGAACCTAGGTAAATGACCTTGATTAGAATCGAACCCAGACCCTGCGATCAGCTCTATCCACTCTATCCACTGAGCCAAACCAGCTAGGGCAGGATATGACATTTCTTAGCCCCTCCAGCAACAGACCTTAGTTTTTCCTCCAGGAGTGGGGTGGGAAAACCCTAGACCACCTTCTTGCATTCTTATTACTCAAGTCACCAGAACACTGTGAGAGTCAGCTTGCAGGGAGCTTAGCCAAGGAGCCTTCAGAAAAGGTGTTTCCTCTGCAGCTCATGCACAGAGGACCCCTGCATTGTGTCCTCAGGGCTTCTGTCCCCTGTGCCAGGGGCATGTCCCAAGCCACTCGGTGGCAGCTCTGAGTAGCCTCCGGCCCAGAGGCCAGGTTCTATCTCCTAGGCTGGGGGCGTGTCCCAAGCCTCGCTGTGGCGGCTCAGAGCACACCCTGGCCCAGCAGCCCAGCGTTCTGTCTGCAGCCCTTCTTCCCTCTGCGGCCTGCAAGTGGAACACTAGCATTGTCACCATGGTGACACCAGCGTCCCACCCTGGTGCTATGGGCTCTGCCATCTTTGTAGCTGAGTGATGGTTAATTTGCATATTACTCTGTTATTAGGATTATCTCAGTAGCTACAGGTAACAGTTGTGGTTGACTCAGTGGTCCCGGAATCAGAACAGCACAATTATTCTAAATTGCCTCAGTGGTCCCAGATAATGTGTTTCTGTTGATTCAGTGATTCATAGATACTTTAGATAACTAACTTACTCAATTTTGCTTCTATAAAAATGCTTTTCATGAAACAGGTTCCTCATCCCAGACCCAAAGATGTGATGGATACCTTCGTGATATTCTGCCCACGTAAGCCAGTCGTGGTGAGCTCTTCATGGCTGAGAGGTCTGGAGCTCCTCGTCAGCTGCCGGCCTGAATTAATGGCTCCATACTTTGACCTCCTGTCCTTTGTAAGATGGGGTACACTACAGCACAATAAGCAGTGCGAGTGTCAGCTAAAGAACGGCCCCAAGACGTGTCTATGGCTGGTCTCCCGGCCTGGCGTGCCACAGAGAGGGACTGGTTTGGTGAAGGTCACAGAGCGGGACTGGTTTGGTGAAGGTCAGGGTCTGGGGATGAGGAGGTCTCCGGGCCACGTTGCCTTCACAGTGATGCCCAGGGCAGAGCAGAAGCTGAGGGTGAAGCAGAGGCCAGGGAGGCTCAAGAAGAGCCACAAGCCAAGAAATGCCAGCAGCCCTCCGGAAGCCAGAAAAGTGCATCCAGGGGTGGGCAGGGGGCAGCCGAGGATCCCAGGCCAGAGGTGGGACTGGGTGTAGCTTCCGGTCCTTAGAGTTGGAAGGGAACACCTCTGGCTGCTGTGTGGTCTCTGCCGGCAATGCAAGGACACTCACTGCCTCATCGGGGCCAGGGCAGCACTGCCAGCACCGGCCCCTGCGGGACCCAGGGGGCCCACAAACCCTTACTGAGCTGGGTCCAGGCAGAGTCCGGCTGGGCAGGCAGGGGGGCAGGCCTGCTCAGGCTCTGGCCCAGCAGGCAGGAGACCGTGCACAGCAAAACCATCCTGTGCCCCAGGGATTGGGAGGCCTCTCCCAGGAGTGGCATTGGGTCGAGAGGAAGGATAACGGGGACACAGCGGGGGGAGGTCCAGGAAGGAGAGTGGTGGCGTGTGTGTTCAGCGGAAGAAATGACCGTGGAGAGGAGTCTGAATTGTTGGAAAAGCCTCGGAGGGGAGTTCAGACCAGAGCTTCCTGGTCCTGAAGGCCTGGTGCGCAGATGTTTTATCTAAAAGCAACCAAGATGCCATGGAGGTTAACCCGGGAGTGTGCCTGCCCACCCGGCTGGGGATGTGACATGGCAACTAGGGCAGCTGTACGGGGCGGGGCTTGGAGGGGGTGGGCCAGAGGCAGAGTGGCAGCAGAGCGACCAATGAGCACCCAGTGCTGCCTGCGGGAGGGGCGCCGTGCGGACCGAGAGGCGGGTGTGTGTACAGGGGGTGGGACGATGTGGACACAGAGGAATAGTGTGGACCCAGGGGACCGAGAGGGAGCGGTGTGGATGCAGGTGTGTGTGTGTGAGAGGGGGGATGGGGGGTACAAGGGTGGGGTAGTGGAGAAAGTGGGTGTGTGTCACACTGGGGCCTGGCTGCCAGGGAGACTGGTCATCACTGACTGGGAGAGTGAGGACCGTCAGGTGGGCCTCTCCCAGTGGCCGATGCAGCGGAATGGAAGCAGGGCCCTCGCTGTAGGTTTAGCCAAACTGGGGCCGCCGAGAGGTGAACCCATGGCTGAGGGTGCTACTGAGAGGGCAGGGTGGGGTGGGGCTAACTCTGACTCCATTTTGTACTGTGGGGCAGGGCAGAGCTATCCTTCATTTTGTGTAACTGGACCCTAGCCCTCACCCAACCAATCAGGGTCAGCCAAAGCAGTGACATCACCACCCCTATAAGACCCCTTGATCTGTTGAATCTCGTGCTCTTCCTCCATGCCGCTGTTGGTGTAAGTGGGACAGCATGGAACAGGCTTTCTGCTATTTCATCGGACTCGGCTCCCTGGTGGTCCTTGGGGACCATGAAATCTGGGTGTAACCCTTGGGGGCTCATCTGGAATCCCCAAGACCCTGAGGAACCCTGATCCGGAGAGCCTGACTGGCTGTGGTAAGTGTGTGTCTGTGTGCTTGTGTGAGCATTCTGGAGGGACGTGGAATCCCCTCATGTCAGTAATGCCCAAAGAGGTGTAGATGGACGCACTGCTGGAAGACCACGAACCGGGGATTCGGAAGATGTTCTGACCTCCCAAGAGGGCCCCTCACAGGCAGGAGAGACATGGAATCCTCTCCCAGGATGAGCCAGTCGCTTCCGCCGATTGGAGTGAGTCCGACTTCTGGTTTTTCTTGTAAGGAGTTGAAATGTTGATGTTGGGCACCCTCTTCTTGTTGGTTGTTGTGTTAGTGTAGAGGTCCAGAAGGGCCAATGGCAGACTTGTTGTTCTAGAGAGTGGCCAGCTTTCAATGTCGGATGGCCACCAGAGGCCACTGCTCGGCATGAGGCTGTCATTCGGTTTGGCTTCCTTGGAGTTGGAAGACTGTTCTTAGGGGCCCTCTGTCTGTTTCTGTGTTCCCTGTTTGTATGTTTGTATAAGTAAGGGTTTGAGTTTGTTCTTATTTGTAAATTTGCTGACTCTTTCCCCCAGAGGAGGCAGGAGGTAGGGAGGGAAGAAGAGGCCTCATACTCGCCATCTTTTAGGAATCGGGGACTTCTGTACTCATGTAAGGTGGAAAGGCCAGATTACAAACGAGTGTGCATAGTTTTTGAGCTGGACTTAACTCTTTTCTGTGTACAGAATAAAACCCTGAACTGTTTTTTAGCTTTAAGGATGGTGGAGATGAACTGGGAGATAAATTAAAGCTAGCTTCCCAAGACATTTTTTGAAATTTTCTGCCCTGAGGCAAGTAACCAGCAGCAAGTAGGTAGCAAGTTTACATATGAATAGCTAAGGGTTTGCCTCTTGATTCCCCCCAGCTTTGGGTAGCAAGTTCTGCCTTCAGCCATCTTTAAAGAATGTGTTCATTTTCATTTGAATGGCTACATCTTTGCTGGCCAAGGGACAAGTTTACATGTGAATAGCTACAAGTTTGCTTCTCAGTTTCCCCAGGGGGGGGAAAAACAAGGTTTAAAGTTAATTATTGGATTTTGGAATTTGTTCTTGAAAACATAAAGGTTTATTAATGGGGAGTTGCTGGATGTTTGACTTGTGAGCTCTGAAGGTTTTGGGATTCAAATTGAATTGGGAGAAGTTATATTATTGTGGTAGAGTAAATAATTAAGAATTCAAGATATATTACTTGTTTGGTCTGATTTTAAAAAGAAAGAAATAAACCTTCAATTTTTTAAGGCTAAGTGCTCTGAATTAATTTGAAGGTATGAAATTGTAACAATTGTGGTCCAAAAGGTTAAAAGCAAGGACCAAATTCTAAAGTTAACTACTGTTTGTCTCAATTGGCCATTTAAGTTTGATGTGAGTAATGATTACAGTACATTGTAAAATCTTTAGAAGAAAAGGAAATACTCTCAGGCAGAGGGGCTTTTCAGAAAGATCAGGAGTCTGAGTGCAATGTAGGGGTCACCCATTCCCCTACTAGCAGGAGGCAAGCGCCTTTTCCAGTGGGAACTGAGAGTGGACTCCCAGTGGGAAAACGCCTTGGTGGGAGCACCCGGCGTCCATCCCCTCCAGGGGTTGTTTTGAGCAGCGGTGGCAGGGACAAGGAGAGAAATTCCCTTGTGACCCTCTGCACCTCAAGGAGACCCAAGAACCCCCGGCGACTGCTTGGACACTTTTCACTGAGTTCTGTTAGGGCGCTTAGAGGCACAGTTGGAAGTCCCCCCATTCCCTCTTTTCAGGCTTATTAGAAACTGAGATCTGTATCTGTAGGAAAAATGTGGCATTTTAAATTTCAAGCGGCTGGAGGCCTGGGAACAGGGTGCTGGACCTACTCCCTCCTCCCTCTGCCTTTTAAGGGTTGAAAGGAAGAAAAGGCCAGCAACTAATAGGAAGGAATTAGTATGCTCATTGTAGGAAGCAGGGTAACCTTACAAGTGAAAGACAAACCTGTTAGTTTCCTGGTGGACACGGGCAGCCTATTCAGTCTTGACAGAGCCGATGTGACCCGTACATTAGTTGAGGGAGCCAGCAGACAAACTGCCTGTTTTCCTTGAACATCAAGGACTCTGGACCTCGGAAGGAGCATGTACTACGGGAATGCAGCTGCTGAACTGGACCGAAGTGGAACAATGGGCCTTTGAGGAGCTAAAAAAGGCTCTCGTCTCAGCACCTGCCCTAGCCTTGCCAGATATTGTGAAGCCCTTCCACCTCTACGTGAGAGGTAAGGGGCATTGCCAAAGGGGTTCTCACTCAAACTCTAGGTCCCTGGAAGAGACCTGTTAAGGAACTAGACCTGTGGCAGCAAAATGGCCAGCGTGCCTCCAGGCAGTGGCCACCACAGCAGTAGTCACCCTAGACCACATCTGAAGGAGGCAGATAAGCAGACTCTGGGCCAAGAGCTATCCCTGACAACATCCCAGACACTGGCCATCAACCCTGCCAGCCTGCTTCCAGATGATGATCCAGAGGAGCCCATTCATGACTGCACAGAGGTAACAATTGCAGTACTGATGCAGAGTCAACCTGGACCACACCATTTGGGAACAGTTCCTGAACTTTTGGCCTTAATCCAGGCCCTTTGATAGGGACACTGTGCCATCCACAGGGAAAGAGGGTTACCAACTGCAGCCAGAAAGGAGGAATTGGCTGAACACAAACAATCAAAGGACCAGATGGTTGGTGGACCCTCCAGATGACAGACTGTTGGTCCCAGAGGCTCTAGGTCAGACGTTAGTTGCCCAGTGTCACCAGGTTACCCACTTAGGTGTCACCAAGACTTCTGAACTTCTGTGAGGCAGATACTACCAAGCTTAGATAAGGTAATTAAAAGCATAGTCACTATAAGTACTGTCTGTGCACAGGTAAATGCTAAGCAAGGTAAGGGGGTCCCCTTGGGAATTCGTGTCCCAGGGAACTTCCCCAGGAGAGCATTGGTAGGTGGATTTCAGAGATTAAGCCACCAGCATTATGGTCTAGTTTTTGTAGACACTTCAGATTAGGTTGAAGTATACCCCACTAGGACAGAAAGTGCCTCTATAGTAGTCAAGAGATTACTCCAGGAGATTATACCTAGATTCGGGCTGCCAATAGTCATAGGATCAGATAACAGCCCAGCCTTTGTAGCCAAGGTATCTCAAAGTATAGCTCAAGCCTTAGGACAGGCATGAGCAGGACTCTGAAAAGGAGTTTAACTAAATGTGTCCTAGAACTGGTGAAAATTGGACCAACCCCCTGCCCTTCGCCCTCTTATGGGCCAAGTGTACCCCTTACTGGGACAGGTTCCCCTCTTTTTGGGATCATGTATGGTAAACATCCCTCCATCCTTCCCAGGGTCAGGGAGGAACTGAAAGCTGGTATTCATAACCATTCCCTTGCTCAAGTCCTTATAGGCTCTGAAGTTTGCTAGTTCCAGATGCACTGCCAGTGCCTACCACAGACCCTGTAGCCTGGGAACTCAGTGTGGGTAAAGAAATTCACTGCCCAAGGACTCAAAGGGATGCTACACTGTTATCTGAGCATGCCCACGGCTGTTGAAGTAGATGGCACCCAGACCTGACTGCATGACTCCCAGCTCCTGCACCAGAAAAATGGCCTGGATCCTGGCAACTAGCGGCCTCCCCTGTGAGATCCCCAGCCTGGGCTCCACGCAAGCCAGGAGGAGACTTGATGCCTGTAGGAAGGGAACTGGACTTCAGTGAGGACAGTACTGATGGAAACTGTGGTACTGGGGGTCTTGGCAACTGTAAGGACGTTTTTACTAGCCAGTGAAAAAGTCCAGAGCTAAGTAAGGCTAGATAACAGAACAGCGAATGCCCTTAAAGGAAGTGGGCTGAGTCAATTATTTGACTCATACACATAGAACAAGGGGGGAATGAGAGGGCAGGGCAGGGTGGGGCTAACTCCTGACTCCATTTTATACTGTGGGGCAGGGTGGAGCTCTGATCCATTTTGTGTAACTGGACCCTAGCCCTCACCCAACCAATCAGGGTCAGCCAAAGCAGTGACATCACCACCCCTATAAAACCTCTTGATCTGTTGAAGCTGGGGCTCTTCCACCACACCGCTGCCGTGAGCCCATGCTAGCATGGAACAGGCTTTCTGCTATTGTATCAGACTCAGCTCTCTGGTGGTCCTTGAGGATCACCAAATCTGGGTGTAACACTGCCTTGGGGGTGCTCTGAGGCCTCCCACAGCCCGGGTCCAGGCCGAGGACTCCCGCAGGCAGGCAGCACCAGCACCACAGTGACCAGAGCGGAAACCAGCGCTTTATTTGCTGTCTCCCCCCACCCCCTGGCAGGCAGGTGCAGTGGTTGGCAGAGCCCCCAGGGCGGAATGCCCCCCTGCCCTGGAAGAAGCTACAGTTCCTCCTTCACTCCGGGCTTCTTCTCCAGTCTGGGTGGTTCCTCTGGCTTTTCTTCCAGCTCCTCCTCCTCTTCCACCTCCTTCTCGTCATCATCGTCATCCTCCTCCTCCTCCTCCTCCTGCTCCTCGTCCTCCCCCTCGATCTCTGCAGTTTCCTTCTGCCCTGTGGGCTCTTCCAGCTTGGTCCCACTCTCCAGCTCAGGAAACTCTTCCTCGGTGAATGCCTCCTCTTCTGTGGCCTCATTTTGCTCAGCAGACATTAGCTATTGGAGGAAGGGAGGGGTGAGGGAGGAGGGAATAAAGAAATAAAGAGGCAGATTGCAGGTGGTGGTTGTGATGGTAAGGGAAAACCCCATTTTCCTGGAGAACCTAGTGGGCCTGAAGCCCATTGTGGCTGCAGGAGGGGCTTGTCTGGGGGAGGGGCTTGTCTGGGGGAGGGGCTTGTCTGGGGGAGGGGCTTTGTTGGGGAGGGGCTTGTCTGGGGGAGGGGCTTGTCTGGGGGAGGGGCTTGTCTGGGGGAGTGGCTTGGCTGGGGGAGGGGCTTGTCTGGGGTGTGGCTTGGCTGGGGGAGTGGCTTGGCTGGGGGAGTGCCCGCAGGTGGCTTTGTGGACAGGAGCCATCCTTCCTCCAGGTTCAGTCGCTGGGATATGGCTGCCCCTTGCTGAGCTCTGGGATGGAGCCTGTTGCCAGAACATGTGCTGTGGCTGGTAAGAATCAGGGCTTGCTCAGCAGACGGTATGGGGGAAGCAGCTGCTGGAGGGGAGGTCAGCATGGAAGAAAGAGGTGGAGACAGACCAGATGAGTGACCGCCAGGCGGGACTCTGCCAGGTGTGGGGGACAACCCTCTGTGGTTTAAGCCAAAGAGCAGTCTCTGGCTTAGAGCCTAACCAGAGGTACGGCACCTTCCGGAGGATCCTCACCAGTGTGAGTGATGTCATCCTAGCTCTGATGACATCAGGAGAAGGATGTCATCAGAGCCAGGATCCCACTGCGACATCTGGTCACCTGAAGGACAGGGGGCTGGGGCGCAGCCTGGAGCCTGTGCAACCTCAGAGCCTCTGTGGCCCACCCCTCCCCCCCCCCAGGTCTCTAAGTCTGCCATCGGCTCCTCGGCTACCTGCCTGCCTATTTACCCTCTAGCCCAGGGGCACACGCTTCCCCAGCCCATTGAGCTCCTGTTCTGGAAGAGGTAAGAATCCAGTGCTGTTCACCTACCTCGTCTCCCTCCTCAGTTCTGGTCTGGATCTGGCTGTCCAGGAAGTCAGAGAAGCCCTGCAGGGTGTGTTCCCCTGTGTACAGCACCGCCTGGGGAGAAGGCGGACAGTCAGGGATGGCCGCATGGAGGAACAGGTGGAATTCCCAACTGCTGCATGCCAGGGGCCACCAGGGCTCCAAGTAACGACAAAACCCTCAGCGGCAGGCCGGGCCACCTGCCGGGCCCCAGGCTCCTCTCGGCGCCGTGTTCTGGCTGCGCCCTGACTCCCTTCCCTGCTGCAGCGTGGCGGGCTGCGGGCTGGGGACCGCGGGCCGCGGGCTGCGGGCTGCGGGCAGACTGAGTGGTCAGCTCCGCTTTGGCTATTACCGTTATGTCCACGGGAGGAGAAACAGCTCCCAGTTCACAAAACCTCCGCACGCTCTGCTCAGCATCGCACTTCCTCCCTGCGCCTTCAGTGAGAGTGGCTGCTCCCTGCCTGCCCGCCCCGCCCCGGCTAAACAATGCCAGCCTCCGGTCTGGAGAGAGCAGCCTGGACCCAGCTCACCCCACCTCCCCGAGCTCCTGCTGCCCGGGGGCACCCTTCGTGGCTGAGGCCACCCTTATGCTTCCCACCCTCGCTTCCCCGGCTCCTCCTCATCTGACCCTCACTCTTCCTCAAGACCGTGTCTGCTTCATCTCTCCCAGCCGCCTCTGTCTGGGACCAGCCTCTGCACCCCAACCCCCGGCCTCCGCACCCCGGCCTCTGCACCCCATGGCTGCGGAGGTGGGTCCAGCCTGACCTCCCCCTCGCTCAGTCACTCTCCTGGGCGCGGGCACCTGGCTGTCATCCTCTGATTGACACCTGCCGCGGGCCCCGCAGCGTGGAGAGTGTGTTCCTTCCACAGGGATGCCATCCGCTGACTAACACCGAGTGTCTAAGGCGGGACTGCTCTCACCACGCATCCTCCTCCCAGCAGCCGCACCCCAGCATTCACCTGGCCATCCCCCCGAGTCTGGGTGCCACATCCAAACCCCCATGTCCCCTTGGCCCGGGGCCTGGGCCAGGGCTAAGCGCAGGCTTAGGCTGGCAGTGACAGTGAGTGGGGCTCAGGGGGAGACACTGAGCAGGAGGGCACGCCGTGCCCAGAGCCGAGCGTGGGAATAGGAAGAACCGCATCATGAGTGACACGCGGGTCCCAGGCGGAGACCAGGGCCTCACCTGCTGCGAGTGGGCGGGGAAGAGCCGGAGGAAGGGGTGCCGGTCCAGGGGTGCCAGCGGGATGTCGTTGGCCGTGACGTCGATCATGGCGATGGTGACGGTGGAGTGGTTGCGGTACCTCACGCCCAGCTCCTCCCACGCCGGGAGCAGCCCTCTGCTCTGGCGGCACCACGGCGCGTCTGCAAGGCAAGGCCAAGCTGAGCCACAGCGCCCGCCCCAAGCTCCCGCCGGGGCCTAGCAAGGCTCTGGGCCCTGAAACCGCACCCCTCCATTTCAATACACCCAGGCCATTACCCCCGCAGGCTCTCTCGGTGTCTGAGACCGCCCTGGGCGGCGCGGAGGCGGACTGGGAGGTTCGGGTGCCCAGCGGTGAGGGAGGACACTGGGAAGGTGTGTCTGGGCCCCACCCCGCAGAGCACTTACAGAACAGCACGAACACGTCCCGCTCCCAGTCCAAGACCACGGCGTCGAAGGTCTTCCCGACCAGCCGCTGCACTGGCCCCTGGTCCCAGTGTGGCGGGACCTCTTCGCTGGGCTCATGTTTCTAGGAAGCACCTTGAGAGGTCAGAAGCCTCCAGAGAAGGTTGGCAATCCCTCTCCCCCGCCCCTCGCCCCCCACTCCCTGCCCTGCCTGCACACCAGGGAACATGTGCTCTGGTTCTTACAAGACCTGGGAAAGCATGTGTTTTTACTTTAAAATTTTACTCCTTTAAAGTAACATTCATATAGCAGAATTTCTGAATGAACTGTTTTAATCAGTTTATTTTAAATGCCTACATATTATAATGTTGTGCAACCACCACCACTAATTCCAAAGCATTCCCGTTCATCCATCGTGAGCTTGGTGTCAGGCTGGGCTGACCTGGCAAATGGGGGTCAGAGGTGAGGAGGTGGCAGGCTCCAAACGGTTCGAGAAGCAGTTTGTTCAGCACCAAATCCTTTTCCCATTAGGAATAGTGTAACTCATCCTTCCCAGACACCAAATGGCTCCGTTTTAACCTTCTTCACACACAGCACATGTCTACTGTGCTGTTTGATCTGCGAACAAGCGCTTCCCGCTTTACCTGCACCGAACACCCCTCCCAGCCTCACAGTCACGTTCTGACCGCTGCGGTGTCTCGGTCAGCAAGTGGCATCTCCGCTCGCTCACAGACCGCTGCCTCCAACACGCTGCAGGCTCCCTGCTCTCCCTCTGTCCAAATCAACCTCCTCAGCTGCCTGGCCATGCTGCTCCCACACCCTCAGCCACATCAGCGCTCTGGACGCCTCTATGTTTAAAATTGTGCCAATGGTTGAAGTTTGGTTCAACAACAGAGACATTTTTCCTGTGAACAATTTGGAATAGTTCGAGATGGGAGACTCGAAGAACAAGGTTTAACTATGCATGATTCTTAGAAACCTTAGCTGAGAGCTATTTTCATGTCCTCAATATCTTGAGCTTGTTCCCCCCATGAAATATTAGCTGTCCCCCATTATATGAGAGTCAAAGCCAAGATTTACACAGCCCGTTCTTCACACCCGGCCTGCAGCTCCGGAGCCAGCTCAGGCCTGCGCGTTGCTGCTCTGGATTTCCCTCAGAACCAGCTGGGGCCGCACCCTCACTTTCCCGGGCCTGCACCACACACTCTCGCACTTGGTGCTGTTCCTTGTCCCTATCAGCGTGACTCCGCAGGCTTCTTGTTCTGGGATTTGATCAATGTGTCTCTGCCACACAGGACAGGGTGTCGCGGGCACTTCTTCCTTCACCACTGAGTGCCCACTGCTGGGCAGATAGGACCTCAGTGGGTAGCCTGTGAGTGAGGGAAGGAAAGAACAGCGGGCTCTGGCTTCTCTTTGGAGGAAGTGGTGAGAGTCGGGGTGGAGGGAGGTCTGCAATGAAGAGCGAAAGCCCCGAGGGTGGAAGGGGTGCTCAGAGAGCAGCAGCACCTGGGGCCGGAGCAGATCAGCCACAGCCATGGGGCCGGAGGACCTGGGAGGGGGAGGGCATCCTGAAGGCAGGAGGAGGAGCAGACGTGATGGCAGAGGCACGGAGGACACCAGCCAGGACTATGCGCCTAAGTAAAGAGCTGTCACGTGAGGACCGCAGGGAAGGGTGGTGTGGGGACAGACAAGGCCACGGACAGAAGCCGCAGAGCGAAGGCCACCGTGCATGCTGCTGTGCCTGGAAAGTGGCTCGGAATTTGCTCAAAGAATCCACCAACGCTCTCAAGAGTGTTCCCGCTGAGAAAACAAACTGCGGCCCCCTGTTCTGCAGGCAGCAGGGCGGGCGCTAAGGGACAGCAGGTGCTAAGGTGCAGAGGGCAGCAGGGCGGGCGCTAAGGGGCAGAGGGCAGCAGGCACTAAGGGGCAGAGGGGAGCAGGTGCTAAGGGGCAGAGGGGAGCAGGCGCTAAGGGGGCGGCAGGGAGCGGGGCTGCAGCAGGTGCTGCACATCCTCGGGCAGCCTCTCAGCCTGTCTTTCTGCAAAATGGCCTCCTCTGAGCCTTGAGGCTGAACCCTGGTACTGACTGCAGTCCAGCCCCTCCCATCGCCAAGCAGCCTCCCCTGAGGCCAATGCGGGGGAGAGGGGGGGGTCTGGAAGGAGGACTCTCTCTGGAAGGACCAGGCTCTGAGGGTCCTTGCTGAAGGCAGCAGCTGCTGCCTTGACTTTTCCAAACAAGCCGGAGCTCCGGGGTGTTTTGCTGGAATCTCTGTTTAGTCTTAAAGACCTGACCTTGACCCTGCATATGCTTTCCCTGCTGAGTGTACCCAGGGGTGAATCTGAGTTCAGCTGTTGTTACAGTAAAAGCCAATGAGGCAGGCGAACAGGATTGCTCTTATGACCAAAGTAAGAGTCCCCGGCCCCTCTTACACAGAGACCTGTGTGGAGCGACCTGTCCGTCCGTCGCTCAGGGGCTGCTGTGAGCCTGGCAGGCAAGGACACCTCTTACACCAGAATCCGAACGAGGTGCCAGCCCTGGAAGGCCAGCATTTCAGTGGTCACCTTGCAAAGGAAACGCCGTCACTTTAAGTGTAAAGCACTAACAGTGGAACTGGAGGTCAGGACAGTGACAATTGGACAGGTCAGAGGTAGGACGCAGGTATTTCCCACACTGAAGCCTGAGATACCTTTCTTCTCCAGCAGAATTAGATTTTAAAAAGTGACTTTGAGTTCTGTGAGAGCGAACTCACCTTGGCGTTTCTGGCCAGGTAGCTGCGCCCGAATGTCTTGAGGTTTTGGGAGGTGATGCTCTCAAAAGGCATTTTGTACCTCGCGTCAGAGCTTAGGTTCAGGATTTGGACGGATGGGATATTGACCGCTGTGACCCGGAAGTATTCGAAGATACGTCCATTTCTGGGTTCGTCTGCATCCACCAGGATGAAGAGGATCTGCCAGATGGGAAGGATGTGAGACAGGAGAGGGTTAGGGAAGGGGTCCATGGAGAGGAATGGATAGTGACGGGCAGGACCACTCCAGCTGCCGGATTGTCCACCAGACTGCAGACTGCTACAGGGGCGGGTGGGGGGGCACCGGGCCATCTTTGACACCGTGAAACTGACACAGTGCAGGGCACAGGGGCAGGTGGCCACTTAGGAAAAGCGCAGGAGACAGAAGCTGAGGAAAGTCCAGTTAGAACGTGGGGTGAACTGAAAAAGAAGCTGTAGACGGAGACTCGCTGGATGAGGCTCGAGAGACGGGGGATTTCCCCATTTGAGGCCCCTCCCCAGGGGGTTTATACGTGCTTATAATAAACTCCCATGCTTTTGCTTAAAATCCTTCAGTCTGAGAATGTATTCTTTAGACTTCATGAGACAAGAACCTGCAATTAGCGAGTCCCAGCTTGCCATCCGGGGTATTAGACCCCAACCACACCTGTCCGAAGCACCATGTTTCCAGATCTTGGCTGCTGTAAATAACCCTGCAATGAACACAGGGTGCATGTATTCTTTCAAATTAGTGTTTTGGTTCTTTAGATAAATTCCCAGGAGTGGAATCGCTGGGCCATAGGCAGTTTCCTTTTTAATGTTTTGAGGAAACTCCATACTGCTTCCCACAGTGGCTGCACCAGTCGGCACTCCCACAACTGTGCACTGGAGTGTCATGAAGGGGTATTGAAGGTCATGGAGTGGGGAAGGAACTGAGTCCCTCACCGAGGAAGAGAAGTGGGGGGCAGCAGAGGGAGGGCACAATGCAGGGTCCATGGTGCCGGAGGTCTCCTGAGGCCCCTTCCACCGGGCAGGGCAGCCGGCACCTGGGCTGCACCCCATCCACATGCGTAGGTCATCCTGAGCCTCATCCCGGGCCCTGAGCAAACAGTACGCCCCCTCTGTGCCTCGGCTTCCTCGTCTGTGCCACAGAGACTCAGAGCTTGCACCTCAAGGGCTGCAGTGAGAACTAGCCGGGACGATGTGTGTGACCACTGTGCTCAGTGACTGGGAGGGAGAAAATGCTCAACACGTCAACACGTCAGCACTCTAAATCCTGTCGTGGCCAGGACATCCGTGACGTCACTCATTCAGTCAACAATACCCGTGGAACTCCTGTCGTGGGGAAGCAAACTGGCAAATCCAGAGCGATCGCCTCACACCCGCCACAGCCACGCGAAGGCCAGAAATGCGTTCCGGCAGCATGGCCGTGCCCAGAGCCTCTTCGGGGACTGATGGGCGCAATGGAGCCCGAACCACTAAACAGGTTTGCGGCTTGGACGCTTCACTCCGTGTTCTTTTGGAATTACAGAGTTTTTCATTGTTTTGTTTAAATTTCAGTTGCTTTCTTAAAAAAAAAAAATGCCTCTTGTAAAAATAGAGAGAAAAGGGAAGCAAGTCATGCCCTGGTCCAGGTGGGGAAACCGCAGCAGGACAGGCATGGTGTTCGGAAAACAGACTGGGTTCTAACGGTGAGGACGGCCACAGCAATAATGAACGCCACTCATTGTGCATCTGCCCATTGCTTTACATGAAGCACCTCTAACTCTCACCACCAAGCTCCCTGTGCACCAGAGGTGACAGGCGGGGAGCTTAAGGAACTCACTAGACAAAACCTGCTGGAAACAGGAGGAGAATTTAACCTCAGTGTGTGAAATGCCTGAGCATGGAAATGTAATCACGTGCCAGACACTGTGCTGCTTCGCGCTGCCGGCTTCCGAGGGACACTCCCAGAGAATCGCCGTGGAGCCGTCAGTCCGCACAGCACACTGAGCGCAGGTGAGAGGAGGAGCGCAGGTGAGAGGAGGAGCACAGGTGAGAGGAGGAGCGCAGGTGAGAGGAGGAGCGCAGGTGAGAGGAGGAGCACAGGTGAGAGAAGGAGCGCAGGTGAGAGGAGAAGCGCAGGTGAGAGAAGGTTGGCAGGTTTGGAAGAGGCACGGGGAGGCTCAGACACGGGAAGTTCCTGAGAGGGAACTTAGAGCACTGCAGGCCACTTCCAGAAGCAAGGAAATGTCAAGTAAGCAATCTAACTTTGCACCTAAAAGAACAGAGAAAGAACTACAGGACAGGCCATGCATAAGAAGGAAGGAAATAAAGATCAGAGAAGAAATAAATGATAAGACAGACTAAAAGTAAATAATACCAAAAAATCAATGAAACCAAGAGCTTGTTCTTTCAAAGTCAAATAAGGTTGGTTGACCTTTCAACAGACTCATCAAAAAACAAAGAGAACCTAAAAAAAGTAAAATCAGAAATGAAAGGGGTGACGTGCACTGTTGAGGGAGTGCCGACTGGTGCAGCCACTGTGGGAAGCAGTATGGAGTTTCCTCAAAACATGGAAAAGCGAACTGCCTATGGCCCAGCGATTCCCCTCCTGGGAATTTATCTAAAGAAACTGGAAACACTAATTTGAAAGAATGTATGCACCCTGTGTTCATTGCAGGGTTATTTACAGCAGCCAAGATCTGAAAACAGCCCAGTGCCCACCAGGAGGTGAGTGGATAGAACAGCTGTGGGACATTCACACAGTGGAACACTCCTCGCTGTGGGACATTCACACGGTGGAACACTCCTCGCTGTGGGACATTCACACGGTGGAACACTCCTCGCTGTGGGACATTCACAGGGCAGAACACTCCTCGTGGTGGGACATTCACACGGTGGAACACTCCTCGCTGTGGGACATTCACACGGTGGAACACTCCTCGCTGTGGGACATTCACACCGTGGAACACTCCTCGTGGTGGGACATTCACACGGTGGAACACTCCTCGCTGTGGGACATTCACACGGTGGAACACTCCTCGCTGTGGAACATTCACACCATGGAACACTCCTCGCTGTGGGACATTCACACGGTGGAACACTCCTCGCTGTGGGACATTCACACGGTGGAACACTCCTCGCTGTGGGACATTCACAGGGCAGAACACTCCTCGCTGTGGGACATTCACACGGTGGAACACTCCTCGCTGTGGAACATTCACACCATGGAACACTCCTCGTGGTGGGACATTCACACGGTGGAACACTCCTCGCTGTGGGACATTCACACGGTGGAACACTCCTCGCTGTGGGACATTCACACGGTGGAACACTCCTCGCTGTGTAAGAGGAAGTCTCACCCTTTGCGACAGCATGGATGCACCCGGAGAGCATATGCAAGTGAAAAAGCAACAGAGAAAGACAAGCACCGCATGACCTCACTCATACTGGAATATATGAGCAAACTGAGCTAACAAGCAAAACAGAGACAGACTCATAGAGAGCAGGCAGACAGCCCTGGTGGAGTGTGTGTGTGTGTGTGTGTGTGTGTGTGTGTGTGTGTGTGTGTTGGAGGGGGTGGGGTGGAGAGGGGTGAAGAGGGATTGAGTAAATATAGAAAGAGAGAGAGAACTCATGGACAGGGACAGTAGTGTGGTGATTGCAGAGGTGGGGTGGGTGGAGGTGGAATAGGGCATAAAGGAGATAAAGGCGATGAAAAAAAATACAATGAAAAAACAAATTATTAAGAAAAGAAAGAGCAAAGAAACAACTGACATTATATAAATACAAAAGACTGTAAAAAAATATTGCAAACAACTATATGCCAACAAATGGGACAACCAGGGTCAAATGAACAAATTCATACAGACATACAATCTTCCAAAATTCAATCAAGAATATCAGAAAACTTTAATAGACCAATAACAACTAATGATATTTAAGCAGCAAGAAAAAAAAAAAAAAAAAAAGCAAACAGACGTCCTGGACCAGTCTGCTTCACAGATGAATTTAACCAAACATTCAAAGACAAACTAATACCTATCCTCCTCAAACGATTCCAAAGAAATTAGAGAAGGGTCCTGGCCAACATGGCTCAGTAGTCAGAAAGTCAGGCCTAAAGGATCTCAGGTTCTGTTCCCAGTCAAAAGCATTTAGCTGGGTGTGAGTTCAAGGGCATGCATGTGGGAGGCAACCAATCGATGTCTTTTTCTCACATCAATGTTCTCTCTCTCCTCTCCCTCTCTTCCACTCTCTCTAAAAATCAATGAAAAAAATAGCTTTGTGTGAGGATTAACTAGCAAATAAATAAATAAAATAAAGGAAGGAAGGAAGGAAGGAAGGAAGGAAGGAAGGAAGGAAGGAAGGAAGGAAGGAAGGAAGGAAGGAAGAAAGGAAGGAAGGAAGATGACTTCCATGCTGTATTTACAAGGCCAGCATTATCCTAATTCCAAGACCAAATAAAAACACTACAGAGAAAGAAAATTACAGGCCAATATCCCTGATGAACACAGATGCTAAAATCCTCAACAAAATATTAGAAAACAGAATCCAGAAAAATATTAAAAGATCATACATGCCCTGGCTGGTTTGGCTCAGTAAATAGAGCGTTGGCCTGCAGACTGAAGGGTCCCAGGTTCGATTCCAGCCAAGGGCACATGCCCGGATTGTGGGCTCGATCCCCAGTAGGGGGTGTGCAGAAGGCAGCCGATCAATGATTCTCTCTCATCATTGATGTTTCTAACTCTCTATCCCTCTCCCTTCCTCTCTGAAATCAATAAAGAAATGTTTAAAAAAGAAAAAAAGATCATACAACATGATCAAGTGGGACTTATTCTAGGGATGCAAAGCTATTATAATGCCTTCAAATCAATAAATGTGATACATCACATAAACAACATGAAAGATGAAAATCACATGATCATATCAATAGTTGCAGAAAAAGCATTCAATAAATACAGCACCCATTTATGATTAAAGACTTTCACCAAATTGAGAATAAAGAGACCGTATTTCAACATAAAGATCATATATGAAAGATTACAGCCAACATCATAGTCAAGGGGCAAAAATGAAAAGTATTTCCCTTAAGATCAGGAACAAAACAACGATGTCTGCTTTCACCACTGTTATTCAGCACAGTACTGTTATTCATCACAGTACTGGAAGTGCTAGCCACAGCAATCAGACAAGAAGAAGAAATAAAAGGCATCCAAATTAGAAAGGAAAAAGTAAAACTGTCAATTGTTAGGTCGAAGCCCGGACATAGACCGGCCCCACAGGAGGGGAAGTCCAGAGCCGATGCATGCAGCCAGAAGGTAGATGGTGATGCAGGTAATTGGCGCCTATCTGAATCCTGGCCCAAGGAGGAAATTCCATATGGCTCATGCCCTTTGCCCTCCCCTGACTAAACCACTGTATAAAGGAAGTACTGATACTCTCTTTTGGTGTGAACTTCCCTGGCCCATCCTCAGACCAGCGAATTTCTCCCGGGAGCACAAGATTAAAACCTTCCTCTTTAAACCGGCCAGACTCTCTGTCTTTTATTTCCTGCATCTCGAACTTCTCATAACTGTTCACAGATGATATGATGTTATACATAGAAAACCCTAGAGACTCCACCAAAAAACTATCAGATCTAATAAATGAATTTGGCAAAGTATCAGGATACAAAATCAATATCCCAAAATCAATTGCATTTCTATACACCAATAATGAACTATCAGAAAGAGAAACTAAGAAAATAATCCCATTTATGATTGCAACAAAAAATATTAAGGTAACTAGGAATAAATTTAATCAAGTATGTAAATAACTTGGACTTGGGAAAGTATAGAACATTGAAGAAACTGAGGAATACACAAATAAGTGGAATCATATACCATGTTTATGGATTGGAATCATTAACATCATTAAAATGTCCATACTACTCAAAGTGATCTATAAAATCAACACAAACCTTATTAAAATACCAATGGCATATTTCACAGATCTAGAACAAATATTCCATAAATTTATAAGGAACCTAAAAAGATCCCAAATAGCTACAACAACCTTGAGATAGAAGTACAAAGTTGGAGAAATCACAATACCAGATATCAAATTATACTAAAAACTACCGAAATCAAAACAGCCCAGACTGGCACAAGAACAGGCATATATAATCAACCCATTCCTCTATAGTCAATTAATATTACATAAAGGGATCAAGTGCATACAATGGAGTAAAGACAGTCTGTTCAATAAATGGTGTTGGGAAAATTGGACAAATACATGCAAAAAAAAAAAAAGAAAGAAAGAAAGAAAGAAAGAAAGAAAGAAAGAAAGAAAGAAAGAAAGAAAGAAATTAGACCACCAACTTATACCATACACAAGAATGAACTGGAAAAGGAGAAAATCCCAGAAGACATAGTCAGTAAAATCTCAAACATCTCTCATAGAAATGTTTTTTGTTCATATATCTCCTCTGCTGAGGGGAACAAAGGAAAAAATGAACAAATGGGACTACATCAAACTAAAAAACTTCTTCACAGCAAAAAAAAACCATCAACACAGTGAAAAGAGAATCCACTGTAGGGGAGAAAATGTTCACCAATGACATATCTGATAAAGGGTTAATATCAAAAAAATATAAAAACTTACCCAATTCAACACTAGGAAGACAAACAATACCATTAAAAATGGGCAAAATAGACACTTCTTCAAAGAGGATATATAGATGGCCCATAAACATGAATAAAATGCTCAGTGTCACTAATCACAGAGAGATGAAAATTAAAAGATGAAAATTGAAGTGACAATGATATATCACCTCACACCTGCCAGACGGCCACCATCAATAAATCAAACCATGCTGGCTAGGATGTGGAGAAAAGGGAACCCTAATTCACTATTGGTGGGAATTCAGACTGGTATAGAAACAGTACAGTTTCCTCAAAAAATTAAAAATGGAACTACTATTGGATTGGTGATCCAACTTCTGGAACTATATCCTAAGAATCCTGAAACACCAATCAGAACTAATGTATGTACCTCTATGTTCATAGCAGCATTATTTACAATAGCTAAGATCTGGAAACAGCCCAGTGTCGATTGGTAGATGAACTGATCAAACAATTGTGATACATTTACACAAGGACATATTACACAGTTTTAGAGAGGAAGGAACCCTTGGAGTTTTTAATGCTAAGTGAAATAAAACCGCAAATAGCTACAACTATTCGGGGTCAGAGAAAGAAAAATACCATATGATCTCACATATATGTGGAATCTAACATAATAAACTGATGAACAAAAGAGAACCAGAGGCATGGACACATGGAACAAACTGACAGATGTCAGGGAAGGAGTAGTGGGGGAGACAGGATGAAAGAAGGTGAAGAGAATAGCCAAAGAACATATATGCACACCCCAGGGACACAGACAGCAATGTGGCTACAGCCAGAGGGAGAGGGGGGTGAAATTGGGGAATAAGAGCAACAGGAAGTAGAAAGGGGGGACATTGTAATGTCAATAATAAGAAAAAGAAGATTAAAAATTAAATAGCAAAGAATTCATAGGACTGAAATGGAAAACAGTAAATTGGTATATAAATTAATATGCAACTTATTCTTGGCTTCATTTATAACCAGCAAGGCAAGTAAATGGCATCTGGGTCTTCATGTCTGGGATCATCATCCAGGAGCCCCAAGAAAGAATGGTGCCATAGAACCAAGATGGTGGTGTAGATCGACACCAGTACTCACACAACACAGAACAACCATTCAGAACTGCCTGAAAACTGCCTGAATGGAAATCCTACATTAGAGAAGTAAAGCATAAACTGTGCTGAGACTGGTAGGAGGGAAGAGGCACAGAGTGAGCTGGTCCAAAACTCACTTGTGGCACTTTTTTAATCGGGAGGGATATCTCCAAAGCCTCCTGTGAGGAGCAAGGGGTCCCAACACCACACCAGCCCCCCAGCCCAGGGTTCCAGTGTTGGAAAGAGAAGACTGTAACTTCAGGCTGTAAAAAACAGTGCGAATTGTGGCTGAGTGACATGGAGGCTGCTGGAGTCCCAGGTATTAAAGAGCCAGCACATGAACTGACAAGGTCCTGTCTCCTCTGACCTCCAGGGCCAGGTGGCAGCTTTGGGGGAATCCAGGGACATACAAGGAGGAACTGGATGGTCTGCCATTAAGGCAGGAACTAGGGGTGGCTTTCTCCCAGAGAGGGGTGCTCACAGGGGTCATTATTCCTGTGCTGATACCTCCCCCATTGCAGAGCTGACGGCACCATATCTGAATCTCCATCAGCATGATCCACACTGCTCGCTCCACCCTGGTGATTCCCTGAGATCCTGCCCCATCCAACTTGCAGCCCCATCCAAGTGGTTTGCAGCTGCTTTTCCATATGAGTGGCCTGTCCTGGCTCAGGCTTCAGACTTTGCTTAACTCTCTTAAACAAGTAGCAGCTGGTGTCAGTGTGCTCCATACCTATCAATAAGAGGCCCAAGACCTGGCACTAGCACCAGCCTGCCTTGCTTTACAGCTGGGACTCATCTGGACATTCTTTGGCCCAATATAAGTAGCAGCCATCTGCAGATCTCTCTGTAGCTCCTGCCCAGTGGCCCCAGGTAGTGGCTGACTTTGCCCAGGAGGACTCAAAGCCAATGCACCCAGTGAACTTCAGACCACACCAGATTACAACTCTACACAGCCACAGGGATACACTCAAGCCCCACTGAAGCAATTCCTGCCCCATAGGAGTGTCTCCTGCACAGCAGCTCTTCACTGTAGTTGCAGCTGATCCACACAGCCAATTGGCCTAGACACCAACAGCAATCAAGGCTCAAGTACAAGACTGTACGCCCAACCAAGCTAGAGTGCCCAGCTCAGGTGTCTGGGGAGGCTGAGCCACTGGGCCCTGCAGAACACCTACTACACAAGGCCACTCTGCCAATTCCAGAAGACAGAGCAGAAGAAGGAAATGGGGAAGGAGAAGAAGAAACAGATAAAAAATATGACAAGAAAATGGCAATAAATGCATATCTATCAAACATTGAATCTAAAAATCAAAATAAATGAAATGATCTAATGAATAAAATAAAACTAATGAATAAAATAGAATTAGCCTTAGCTGGTTTGGCTCAATGGGTAGAGCATAGGTCTGCAAACTGAAGGGGATCCTGGGTTTGATTCTGGCCAACGGCACACGTCCGGGTTATGGGCTCAACCCCCAGTTGGGGCCTTGTAGGAGGCAACCAATCAATGATTCTCTCTCATTATTGATGTTTCTATCTCTCTCTTCCCCTCCCCTCATCTCTGAAATCAATAAAACTACATTTTTGGGAGGAAATAGAATTAGATGCATGCAAACATGGAACAGATTGACAAATCTTGGAGGGAAGGGGTGGAGGAGGGACAGGAAGGGATTAGCCAAAGATTGTATGGGCACCTGGGCATTACCTGTGGATAGACAATGGGTGGAGGAGGCCTGGGTAGGGGGGAGCCATGTGGAGGGGGCAATGAGGGAAGAGGAGCATCTGTAATACTCTCAACAACAAAGGTTTTTTTTTTAATTAAAACAAAAGAGAAGGTGCCGCACAGACCTTGTAGTGGAACTCCTCCAAGGCCAGCTGGTAATGCTGCATTATCGCACCAAAGGACTTGCAGCTTTTGGAGGCAAAAAGCAGCATGTGGTTCTGGATGTGCAGTTGATAAATCAGGTCCTTACTCTGCATGACAAGGACACGGGTCATGCCCGCCCACCGAGGCCCGGCGGCCCTTCCGGGGAGCTCGCTCACTGACCTCGGTGCTGTACTCAATGACGAAGCCGGAGAGGTGCTGTCGGATGAGCTGGTTGAGGACAAGCTTGTTGGTGCTGTCGTTGATGAGCTCCTGGCGGCTCTCAATTCTCCCCTGGGACAAAAGGAAACACTAGCAGTGGCAGCTCCCATGATACAGGCTCTCAATAAACATAAACAGCACACTTTCCGGGGGGACTAAAGGAAGCCCCTGATGACAAAACAATCCAATGATCCAGGCACGGCAGCAGGAAGCCGCAGGCCATGGGTGTGTGGTGGTGTGGAAACCTCCGATCCACAAAGGCAAGGAGTGCAGTGGACAGCACCCCCGCTGCCCTGCTCGGAAATCCAGCAGTCAGTGCCATGCTGAATGGCCCTCCCACGGCTCCTGACCAATGACTGTGTCAGAGATACAAGGCAAACCCCTTTCTGGGACATGCAGGCGCTCTGCTAAGGGGCTTTGATAACTTCTAAGAACTCCCCTGTGGCCAGGGACTCTTCTTTCCTCCCTCCCTCCCTCCCTCCCTCCTTCCCTTCATCCCTCCCTTTCTCCCTTCGTCCCTCCCTCTTCCCTTTCTTTCTTCCTCCCTTCCTTCCTTCCTTCCTCCCGCCCTCCCTCCCTCCCTCCCTCCCTTCCTTCCTCCCTTCCTTCCTTCCTCTCTTCTTCTTTCTCCCTTCTTTCTTCCTTCGGGTCAGGCCTCCATCAGGTATTAAGGGTCTCGGTGCCTAATCTACGCATGTTTAATCTACACATGTTTAATCCTGCTTGATGACTTATTCTCAGAAGGACCTTGGTCAGCAGAGGGAACACTGTAATTCTCTGTAGCCCAGGATCGAAGTCTAGGTGTGGGGAAGGAGAATCAGTCATCTCCTAATATCTCTCCTTTTTTTTTTTTTTATCTCCTTCTCGTCTCTTCACCAATCCTACCCTCTAGTCCATACCTGTTCTCTGCACTCGTGAAAAAATTCCAATGGTCTTCTAATCTCTCCCCTCACTGTCCTCCAGTCCAGCCCACACTTCAGCCACAGTGAGTTGTTAGGACGCAAATCTGATTGTGTCGTTCTCTTGCTTAAACACTTCATAGGCCCTGTTGTCCTCTAGATAAAGTCCAGTCTTTTCTGGCCCTAAACTTATTCTAATGATGCTAACTAGACTCACTGAGGTCTCCTGTGTACCAGCCACCACTCTGAGCACGTCAGATGCCCTGACTCACTCAGTCCTCAGAACTCCTCCTCATCTGCACATGGTGGTCCTCCTGCTTCCATCGAGGAAACCGAGGCCGCAGTGAGGCGGCTTGCCCGAGGTCTCTAAGCTGGTGGAGGGAGCCCAGGTCCAGCACAGGCATCTGGTGCCAGGGCCATTGCCTTAACCATTGGATAGGCCAGATCTCTCCCCAAGGCACTCTCCAAGCTGGCTACTTGGCTTTGGCTTTGCCATAGGGTTTCTCTGCAGACATTTTATACTTCTATGTGGTCCGAATGTAGCAGTATTTATTTTCCTTGTTTCGGAGTTTCTGTCGTGCTTTATAAAGAACTTTACCACAAAGCAAATGCCCCTGTGGTATCTCCTAACCCTTCCACCGTCTCATTGTTATATTTTTTAATCAGGGATTAATCTGAAATCACTTTGGTGAAAGGAGTGATACATGAATTTAGCTTTAGTGTTTTGCTTTCAATGGCTAGTTATTGAACAACATCCATTTCCCTATTAACCTGAGATATCAGATATCAGAAATAGACCCAAATACATATCACCATATGTATTTGGGTCTATTTCTGGACTCTGTGTTGTCCCATTCAAGAAACACAAACCAAGTTATTTTAATCTCTGAATTAACACTTTTCAGTGATTTCCATGGGCTCATAGTCTTCTCTAAAGATCAGTCAGCTCTGGGTATGACTACCTACCTCCAGTGTGGCCTTAGGCAAGTAACCCAACCTCTCTGAGCCACACCTATGAGTAGCTTGGTTATTGTAAAGATTTGGCTTGGTAGGGGGAGGGAGTAGGTATGTTCAAGGAACCGGACCACAGTGGAACTTTGTGTGAAAACAGAAATGCTCTGTGACTCTAGCTGCCCAATGAAGTAGCCACTGTCCATGTGAAGCTAGTTGGATTGAGAAACTAACATCTTAATGTAAATAGTCACAAATGGTCAGCAGCCGCCATACTGGATAGCTCAGATCTAGACCCCAGAGGGGAAGGAGGAAGGTGTAATAGAGACTAGACTGTGGAAGGCCTTGTGGGTCTCTTTAAGGACTTGAGTCTTTTCCCTATAATAATAGGATTAATAATGGGAAGTCATTAATGGGCTAATAGGTGTGAATTTTCGAAAGGCTGCTCATCAGAGAACAAAAGAGACTGTGGTAGATCTGTTGGATGGATGTTGCATTGGGCTGTGGAAAATAATGGTCACTCCATCTGAAAGGAAGCAGTAGGAAAAAAATGGATAGATGCAAGGGATCCTTGGATTTAAAATCAGTAGGGTTGGAGTGATGACTTGGTTTTGCAGGATGGAGAAGAGGGAGGTGTAGAATGATGCCTGGCTGACTGGCTTTGCTCAGATGGGTAATGGGAGAGAGGGTGGTACCACTGGAGAGAGAAAAACCCCTGGAAGGGGACTCAGAGGGGAGATTAAGACTTGGCATGTTGAGACATCTGGTGATAAATGCAAAGGTCTGGAGAAAAGACACAACTGGCTGGAGTGTGGAGGCTTGTAAGCCACTGGGTGACTGAATAGTAACTGCTGATAGAGGTGGGTGAGGGTGGGTGGACCAGAAGGAAACACAAGGCAGAAGGTGAGACTTAATAACACATCCTTGTTGAAGAAAGGAGAATGAGCTTATAGGAGGAGGGCTACAAAAGTCAGAAAAAGTCAGAAAACTGATTTTGCAAAAGCCAGCTTGTCAGTGGCATTTAGCTCATAAGGGGCAGAATCAGAATTGGTACCCAAAACCCATACATATATGCACAGTCCCCTGTTTTGGACTAGAGATCTCTCAATAGCAATGGGCTCAAACGCCTACCTTTCTGAACACCAGGACACTGTCAAGGGTGACGTGAAAACGCCCAATGGCATTGCTAATCGACATCACTCCAAACGTCAGCTCTGGGAAATCTTTGATCACATCATAGAACAACTCTGCTACTTCTTCTTCTAAATCCTGTTTGGGGAAGGATGATGGTAAGGTGTTAGTAGAAATGCAAGATGCTGGTTCACGTAAGGTCAAGGTGGAAGTTGTGAACAATTTGTCTCCTTACCTTTCCAACTTTTGAGATTTTGCTGAGTCACCTCAATCCCATTTTATGGAGGTATCATGCCCAGAATACTGTTATGGCCATGACTAAGGCCAGAATAGGCAAATTCATAGATGATGGAAAGAGCTGATAGCATAGACCTTCCCCACATATTAGAGGGCTTGGGGCTTTGTAACATGTATTCCTGAATTGCTTTCAGAAGGAGCAATTGATTGGCCACATGTAGCATCAAATATAACTTTGGTATCAAGATATGGCTGTAGCTTCAGCTTCATTTTTTAGCTTAAAAATTTGGGGCCAAAAACACTGTCAAAAAGTGGGACAGGCGAGAGAGTAACTTTCCCCAGGGGTAGACTCAGTGCCAGGATTTTGACTTCACTGACAAGGGGAGGAGTCATCCAGGTTACAGGAAATGAGGTAAGATGTAAAGAAACCCATTCTCCAATTGGGGAAACAATTTGAAAATGATTGGTTATTCAATGCTATGCTAAATAGACCCCAAATGGTCAGTTATACTATCAAACCAACTCAGTCTCCTTTCTCCACCCCTGTCCACCTCCCTCATCAGCTTTGCCTACCCCGTTCAGCTTTCTTTTTTTCTCTCTTCATCTTAACCCTGCAGTTCCCCCAGAAAGCCAGTTCATTAGAAAATGAAGAATATAAATTAATCCAAGGAATTAACCTCTCCTCTCCCCCAGCCCCGCACGCCCCACTCCCCAGGCAGGACTCCTCTCCCACTGAAAAGCTACCCCACCTCTTGAGCTCAGTACCTGGAAGAAGCCAATGATCACCAAGGGCCTGGCTTTCACAAACTCTGCCACCTGGTGGATGTCAGTGAACAGAAACACTTTCTCGCTAATTTGTCTTCTCAACCAAACGACCAAGGCAGCAGACTCAACCACTCCTGGAGAGAGACAGACACGTGGGCCCCACGGTTCCCCGGGAACTGTGTAGCAAGCCTGTTCCCAAGTTGAACGTGCCTGGCTCCAACTGGGTACCCAAGAAGTCACTTAGGGTGAGTTTGGTGAAGAATCTTATCAGCTGGATCTAGGGAACTTGACCTTGGGCCACCCTCTATGGCAGTGGCTCTCAGCTTCCTAATGCCATGACCCTTTAACACAGCTCCTCATGTGGTGGTGACCCCAACCATAAAACTATTTCCTTCCTACTTCATAACTGTAATTTTGCTGCTGTTATGAATCGTAATTTAAATATTTGTGTTTTCTGATGGTCTTCGGCTCTACAGCAGCGGTTCTCAGCCTGTGATCTCAACCTAAGACGGTCAGAAAACATAGATATTTGCATTATGATTCATAACAGCAGCAAAATTACAGTTATGAAGTAGCAACGAAATAGTTTTATGGTTGGGGTCACCACCACATGAGGAACTGTATTAAAGGGCTGCGGCATTAGGAAGGCTGAGAACCGCTGCTCTATAGGATCCGTGAACTCCTTTTGCCCCTCTGACCCCATGGGACTGAGGTAGCTCTGAACTTGGCAGTAGCTCCTCCCACTGGGCAGGTGTGTCCTGGCGCTCCGGTCTGAGGAGAGGACACAGTGCCGCCCAAGGGATGCCGGCTGGTGCCTGGCTGGCCCCCTGTGCGTGCATCCCTCGCAGGTATCGAAGGCACCTGTGTCTGCTCCCTCAAAAACAGCCAAGGCCCAGTCCCGCCCCAGCCTTGAGGTGCTGGACCTGTGGTCCGGGGCTCTGCCCCAACAAGACTAAGCCCACCTGCCTCCCCCAGAGTCTTACAAAAGTCACGCTGTCAACCTTATCAGCTCAGGGAGCCTGCCAGTCAGCAGAAGTGGTGCCCACTCTGTCCTGCTGAGGACATGAGACACCAAAAGGCCGGGCCAGTTCTCATGGCCATTGAGCAGCATACCATCCGGGCCCTCACCTTCCCTCCGCACCCACGCCGTTTCCCCTGGTGGGGACTCTGAGGAAGAGGGGGTAGGAAAACCCCTGGCCCGCCTCCTGGACAGCCCTGCAACTCTTCCCACTAGAACCCTAAACCTGCCCCTTAGGAACCTAAGCCTCCCAGGCCCTGCCGTGGGGCCAGGAAAGCAGTGATTTGAGAAGAGGAACCCTCCTGCCGCTCACTCAGAGCAGCACAGCAGGAGCAGGCCAGCCAGCCTCAGCTCCATCTGGCCACCAACTGATTTCATAAGAAAAGTTTTATCCACACTCCGCCACACCCACCTGCTTACACAGGGCTGCTGGCCCGTGGCATCCACAGACTTAAGCAGCTGTGACAGGGATCACCTGGCCTGAAGGCTTAAAATACTGACTATTGAGGCTCCTCCCACCTGCCCCCTGGGCCTGTGGGGCAAGGCCTCAGGTAACACCTTTAGAGCTGTGACCGGCATGAGCCACACTGAGCACACAATTCCTCGAGCATTTCCATATCCAGAGGGGGAGCCAGCAACTGGGTCAGTGGCTGACATGGGTGATGACAAAAGAGTCAGAGCCAGCCTGTCCCCAGCCTGTCTGGTTCCATCACCTCTCAGCTTCCCCTGGCAGCCAGTGCTTCCTTGGCCTGGGACCAGGTTTAAACTAAAAAGGTTCCAGAGTGAAGATTGGGGGCGGGGTCCAGTGGAGTTAGGAATTTACTCTCTGACCTCTGATAATTTATAAATCATGCACCTCACTATCCCAGCTCATGTGCTTTTCTAGAACCTGCCAGCTGACATGCAAACTGTAGAGAATGTAGCTACAAGCTCAATGAACATGTCTTTTCCTCCGCACACATGCTCTGCATGTCAGCAGGTGGAGTCCTGGAGCAGAATTTGGTCAGCAGAAGGAGAAGAGAAGTGATTTGCCACCGGCAGACCAGGGCCATGACCACCTCCAGCAGCCCCCATGTGGCCTGCCCGTCACTGGGGGACACGGAGGAGACAGACGAGCCACCGCTGGGAGGAGGCTGGTCTGTGGACGGTGGTGAGGAGCGAGCCCCCTCTCCACTCTGGCTGCTAACTGAGTTTCTCGGGAGCAGTAACTAGTCTGTGACTCTGTTAAGCCCCCGGGATGCTGGTGTGTGTGTGTCCACTGCTGCCGCTGCCGCTGCCGCGCCGACCGGAGCACCGTTACCTTTGCAGCTGATGGGTGCCAGCCTGTTGCCTTCAAAAAACAGCTTCAACTCCGGGGGCTTCTGAACACCGAACTCCTGGCGCAGCTCCTTCTCCACCGTGACGTCCACTTTGCCAAAGCCGAGCCCGTTCTTGCCCTTGCCCATAATCTCCACGGCTCTGCCCAGCTCTGTGGCAAGGTTCCTGGACCGCTTGGAGGACGGGTCATCTGAAAGAGCGGGCGAGGGGGGCCCGCTGAGCCCTGGGCTGCCTCCCTGGGGAGAGCCGTCCGGCGTGCCCGGCCTGTCTCACCCTCTGCTGGTGCCAGGCCAGCCTCAGAGGTGGCCCACGTGGGCCAGTTTGGAAGACACGAATCAGGTGTTGGGGGAGGGGCTTTCGGTCTCCCTGGCAACGATGCGGCTTTGGGTGATTTACTCTGCGAACCCACCTTCCTCACAGGAAAGTGGGAAACAGTGGCTGCCTCCTGGGGTTGTCACACCAACGAGTTCACTGAACAGTCGGTGAGAAGCGCCTAAGAGCTTACGTGGGTTACGCCACTAATCCTCCCAGGGCCCTGTGGGTACGTCTTCTTATCTCAATGTGCAGAGGAGGAAACTGATGGCAACAAAATGACCCATTTGCCCAGGGCCACGTGGCAGCGTGGAGCCAGGATCAGCACCCATGCGGAGGCTCTCTAACCCCCACCAGCCTGCCAAACCCTCAGCACATGCTGTTATTGTGTGTTAATATAGTAATAATATACAGTTACATATAAATTCAACATGCACTGTATGTGTGTATATATACATACATCATACATAAAATAAGTTTTAACATATTACATATTATATTATACACTAGAGGCCTGGTGCATGAAATTTGTGCACAGGGGAAGGGGTGCCCCTCAGCCCAGCCTGCACTCTCTCCAATCTGGGACCCCTCAAGGGATGTCTGACTGCCTGTTTAGGCCCAATCCCGGTGCTAAACGATAGGTAGGATATCCATCTCACAATCCAGGACTGTTGGCTCCCAACTCCTTGCCTGCCTGCCTTCCTGATTGCCCCTAATCTCTTGTGCCTACCAGCCTGATTACTCCCTAACCATTCCCCTACCAGCCTGATTGATGCCTAAACATTCTCCTGCCAGCCTGATTGATCCCCTGCCTCTATGTTGTATAGCTAAAGCTATTATAATATAACATTGTATGCTAATTATCTATACTAATAAAATGGTAATACTCTAATTAGAGTGGATTGTCTTCCGGACAACCTTCCGGACAAAACCATGATGGTGGGACTCAGGCAGAGGTGGTTGGGGCAATCAGGCTAACAGGGGAGAGCAGTTAGGGGGATCAGGCCAGCAGGCAGGTGAACAGTTAAGGAGCCAGCAGTCCTGGATTGTAAGAGGAATGTCCAACTGTGAGATTAGGCCTAAAATGGCAGTTGGCCTTCCCTTGAGGGATCCCGGATTGGAGAAGGTGCAAGCCGGGCTGAGGAGGCCCAACCATGCATGAATTTCATACACCAGACTTCTAGCATTGTATTAAAATTTTAAATTAAAAAATTCCTGGCTGGGCCAAGGGTGGGAAAAGTCCTGGCCATCACACCTGGGCCCTCACTCTGCTGGTCCCTCACACTGCTGGGCCCTCACACCTGAGTCCTCACACCTGAGTCCTCACACCTGGGCCCTCACACTGCTGGGCCCTCACACCTGACTCCTCATGCCTGAGTCCTCACACCTGGGCCCTCACACCTGGGCCCTCACACCTGAGTCCTCACACCTGGGCCCTCACACTGCTGGGCCCTCACACCTGAGTCCTCACACCTGGGCCCTCACACTGCTGGGCCCTCACACCTGAGTCCTCACACCTGGGCCCTCACACCTGGACCCTCAAACCTGGACCCTCACACCTGGGCCCTCACACCTGGACCCTCACACCTGGACCCTCAAACCTGACCCTCACACCCGTGCCCTCACACCTGAACCCTCACACCTGGGCCCTCACACCTGGACCCTCACACCTGACCCTCACATCTGGGCCCTCAAACCTGACCCTCACACCTGGGCCCTCACACCTGGGCCCTCACACCTGGGCCCTCACACCTGGGCCTTCACACTTTGGTCTTCACACCTGAGTCCTCACACCTGGGCCCTCACGGCCTGTTGTCTGGGCAGGGAGTGGAGCCAGGGAAGTGGGCCTTTGGCTTCTTTTTAAGTCCGAACCTTTATCTTTTTCCAGCATCCTTGTCCATCTGGGGCACTTGGAGAACAGGAACCACCCCACTGCCACAGACAGGTTTCAAGTTCTATAGAGAAGTCTTTGTGAAGCAAGACAAGAAAGCCAGCCCGGGCAGCAGGCACCGGCCCTGCCAGCCCTCTGCTGGCCAGGAAGTGAGTGGTCCTTTTCACCAAATACCCTGTCAGCGAGTGAGTCGGGCTTTCCCCCACAGAGGATACCTGTCCCCCTGCCTTGGCCATCAGTGCTTTCAGTGCCCTCCCTCAGCACCAGCCAGGCTGCCGCCCTGCCCGCTGGGCTCTCCTGCTGCCTCCCAGAGCGGTGGGCCTGGGCCGGCCTGTGGCTGACAGCCTGCAAACCTGGGCTTCTAAGGGAGCAGCTCCATGCAAGAGAAGCATCGGGAGTGGCTGTCCACGGGGCGGGCTTTCACAGCTCCACACCAGCTCAGGCTCCCACATCAAAGGGAGGGAACATTGTGATAGCCAGGAGCTGACAGCCAACGGCAGAGACCTGCCTGTAACAGTGATGGGGTTTCATTCATTCATCCACCCAGCAAGCCAGACACTCACCCACCCACCCAGCCATTCACCCAGCCAGCCATTCACCCATCCACCCACCCAGCCATGCACCAGCCATCCACACACCACCCAGCCATCCACCCACTCAGACACTCACTTAACCCACCCAGCCATCCACCAGCCATCCACCCACCATCCAGCCATCCACCCACCCAGACATTCACCCATCCACCCAGCCATCCACCCACCCAGACATTCCACCACCCAGACACTCACCCACCCACTCACCCATCCACCCAGCCATCCCCACCACCACCCAGCCATCCATCCACCAATCTACCCAGCCACCAGGCCACCCAGCCAGCCAGCCACCCATCCATTCATCCACACATCCACCTATCCAGCCATCCACCCAGCCAGCCATCCACCCAGCCATCCATCCACCCAGACACTCACCCACCCACTCACCCACCCAGACACTCACCCATCCACCCAGCCAGCCAGGCACCCACCAATCCATCCAGCCACCAAGCCATCCACCCATCCATCCATCCATCCACCAACCCACCCAGCCATCCACCCTGCCACCAAGCCATCAACCCATCCACTCACCCATCCCATCCTGCCACAAAGCCTTTCACCCACCCACCCATCCATCCACCCAGCAACCCAGCCATCCACCTAGCCACCCAGCCACCCACCCAGACATCCACCCACCCAGAAATCCACCCAGCCCCCAGCCACCCACCCACCCAGCCATCCAACCAGCCACAGGAGCCCTGCTGGGACCTAGCCAGCTGGCAAACACAAGATCCTATGTTAGGATCTGCCTGAGCTGGGCACTGCTGTAGGTGCTGGGATTGACAGTGAACAGGTGGAAACCCCGCTCTCATTGGAGAAGACAGATCACAAACAAAAGAAAGAAGTGGGCCAATTCTGGTCAGATGCCAATGCCAGGGAGAAAGCCCACCAGTGCTAAGGACATGGAGGGTCGGGGGACTGGGTTTGAGCAAGGAGGCCGAGCAGGGACATTTCCTAAAACTGAAGACGGTGAGAGCAGGCCATGTGACATGTGAAAGGAGTGTGCAGGCAGAGGAACAGGAGGCACAAAGCCCTGAGATAGGGCCTTGCAGGCCACTGCACAGACCGGTCTTTCCCTGAGGGTGGTGGAAGGTATGGAGGGTGAGAGGCTGGTGAGATGTGACCTGACTTACTTTGTCCTGGGTTCTCTGAATGCTCTACGGAGATTAAATCAGAGGGAAGGAGTGACCAGGGGAGCCTGACAGCCCTGACAGCCCGGGGAGGCGGTGGGGGCTGGAGCCTGAGGTGCTGCGGGGGGCTGCTGCGCTGAGCCAAAACCAGATCTGGGTGGGAGTGGGAGAGGAACCAGGGACTCTCAGGTCGCTGGCCCGGCCACCAGGAGAAGGCCGGTGGTGAGGATGTCAAGGTGAGATGAACACACACGTCCCTCAGGCCCCAGAACTTGTGGCCGTGCCCTGGCCGGCTGGACGCGCTGGTGTGACCAGGCTTGGCGATGCCGGGATGGACGCTGTGTGCAGCGGGCCTGACAGGCTGCGCATAGTCAGAGCCTCCGCTGGAGGCACAGCCTCCTCAGGTCCTGAGGGCCACCTTGTCCAGCCTGGCACATGTCGGGCGCTCACTGAACTCAAACGCCTTAGGTTCCCCCATGAAACAGTCACTTGGCATGTGGTACTTGAGGCCCAGTAAGATGTTTTTAGAACATGGCTGTGCCTTGATTTCTTTGCCTGTACAAGGAGAAGTTAGTGGGTCCTGCCCCTGAGGAGGGTCCTACATGGAAGCAAAGCGCCGACACCGGAGTGCCAGCCACTGGAACCACTGTGGTGACCTGGCTGGCCAACCTTCGGCCTAGCTCTGACAGGTCCCCTCTGGACGGGTCCCATGGAGATGTCTGGATCCCAGCAGACCACGGTTCCTGCGCGAGGGAAGGCGGTGGCAGCATTGTCACCCACCCCAGGCTGCGACCCGCCCGTGGCTGGCGCTGGGCGTGGGGCGAGCGTGCGAACAGGCTGTGCTCTGCCGCAGAACGCTGACGTGGCCGTGGCAATGGCCGAGAGCCAGTGTTTGCTGCCTTTAGCAGAGAGTCCGCCCACTGTGAACCCCAGAGCGAGCGGGGAGGGCTGGAGTTAGCCCCTGAGGAAGGGGAGCACCTCCTCACACGGGTGGACATGTCCGGGGCATCTCTGCTCTCAAGCTGGCGTGTGTGCCTCTAGCGGAGACACAGGCACTGCCCACCGCGCGCGGCTGGGAGTGGTCCCAGCAGGGCCCCTGTTGCTGAGGGTGGGAAGCCCATGTCAGACCAGGCTCCCACTCACGCAGGAGGCAGTGTTCTGAGGATGACCCATCTGCCACTCTGAGGGCAGTTCACAGTGTCCAGATGCTCCCATGGGTGGGCCTTCCGTGGGCATCAACCCTTCAGCCCTCGGGGCCGTCCAGCAAAGCCCTCGCCCTCGCCCTCGTCCTCGCCACGGCCTGGGCTCCATCGCCACGGCCTGGGCTCCATCGCCACGGCCTGGGCTCCATCGCCACGGCCTGGGCTCCATCGCCACGGCCTGGGCTCCATCGCCACGGCCTGGGCTCCGCTGCTCCCCGTAAGCAGCGCCCCAGGGCTTCTCCTCAGCCACAGCAGCACGTGGCTCCTTGGCCTCGGCCTTTGCTGGTTCTGCCGCCGGAAAGCTGTTCGCCTGGATCTGGCCTGGGCTGCTGCCTGCCTGCCCCAGGCCCCAGCTGAGTGGTCCCCTCAGGAAGACCCTCCCTCCTCTCCGCCTCCCCCATGGAGCCCCGGCCAGGAGGAAGGCTGCCCAAATGCAGATGCATGGCACTCTCCTCTGGGGTGGGGATGAGGTTACATACACATGGTTTTCTAACGTTAGTGACATGCGTTCTCGTGTGTAGCAATACATAAACTCCTCTGTCCTCCCCATCGCCCCGCCCCGGGATGGCACTCACAGAAAAGCACCAGGAGGAAGCGGGTCTGGTTGAGCACCTGGGCCAGGCCTGCAGCTGTCAGCACCATCAGGTGACCCTCCTGCGGGATGTGCAGGGGCTGCGGCATGGCGTCCTCGTCCACGTCCTCACCGTCCTCCTCCGGCCAGGTCCACACCGTCGACATGCAGGCGCCCACCAGCAGCAGGGCACCCCAGGGCAGCGCCATGGGCCTGCAAGCAAGCCAGGCCCTCAGCAACGCGGGGTCGGGCTGGCGCGCATCACGCTCCCCCTCCTTCCCTGCAGTGTCCCGAGGACGTGGCTGAGCATAGCCACTATCTCCCCAGCGTTGCCCGCCACTGGCAGTGCCTGGAGGAGGGCTGCACAGCGGATAGCCCAGGGCCTGGCTCAGGAGCACTCAGAGCCCAGGCCCACTCAGGGCAGTGGGAAGCCAAACCCCAGGCCCGCAGCTGAGCCCACGCTCACCAGCCACTAAGCAAGTCACCAAGCGATGAGTCCTCCGAGGCTCCGGCTCTCAGAGATGGCGGGTGCATCCCACCACAGCCCCTGCCTCCCGCTCCCCCACTCCTCCACTCCTGCCTGAACGCCCATCACAGCAAGCTCACCACCACCATGGCCCCGTTTTACTTCTGAACAAAGGTTTTCCCCAAGAGCAATGAGGTCTTTTAAAAGCCATGACTAGAGTCCATGCTTGTAAAATGCCAACCAATACAATACAAACATGAAAAGTAGAAAATAAAAACCGTTCCCATGACCCCCTCCTCAAAGGCTGCTGTGAAGTCTGGAATAAATCCTTGCGGGTGGGGAGCCCCTACAGACTCAGACATGCATGTTGCGTGGTGTTCCGATATCTCACTCCCTAACACGAAGTATGTTCTAAGCGTCTTCCCTTAACAGCACATACTAGATCTGTAACATGGCTCCCTTTTCTCTTTTTCTCTTGGGTTTTTGTTGTTTGTTTGTTTGTTTGTTTGGCAGAAGCTCCTGTCTCCATAACAACCTATGTCTCCCTAACACTCAGAGGCGGCTCAAGGAGCACAACCAGAGGGAACAGAGCCAGACATCACAGGCAGCAGCCACGTCTCCTGCCCTGGCGTGGCCAGCTGGGGGCCAGGCCCGGAAGGGCATCCGTCCCTGAGACCCCCCTGCGAGCCCCCGCTGCCTCTGGGGGCACCAAAGCCCGCAGGACAAAGGGCCCGTTCTCCTCTCCCTTTGGCCTCTGTAACTGTTTCCGATTCCACACGGCCCGGCTGCCCCTCTTCTCCCTGTGATTTCTCTAAAAATGCTGTTTTATTGACTTAGCAGAGAGAGGAAGTGGGGGAGAGACATCCATGTGAGAGAAACATGGATTGGCATGTGCCTGACGGAACCCAGCCGTGGTTCACACCGTGACCTCCAGGCACAGGGCGATGCCCAGCCAGCTGAGCCGCCCCCGGGCTTTCTGATAAACTTTCCTTGTGGCTGAGCCCTGGATCTGAGTCCTTCTTTAGCCAAACTCACGGGCCAAGGCCTACCCTCTGGTGCCGTCTGCCTTCACCTGCCGGGAGCCGCCCGGGGCTCCCCGCACAGGCCTGGACAGCCCGGGCTGCTGAGCAGCTCCTGGACAGGGGCAGAGGTGGCCAGGAAAACCCGGGGGCTCCTAGTGTCCCTTTTACCAGAGACCACGCAGTTGGGGGAGCCCCCAGGCAGACACCTGCCAACTCCAGCACCATCTCACTCACTCATCCACGCATTTGTCCATTTGTTCCCTCGTCAAGTATTTCATTATCTCTTCATACATGGGAGGTCCCGCTCCCAGCACTGGGATTGCAGGAGCGAACCACATAGACGCATTCTATGCTTGGAGCCTGGGGTCTAGGATGGGAAACAGCGATGAGAGAGAGAGAGAGAGAGAGAGAGAGAGAGAGAGAGAGAGAGAGAGAGAACACACTCGGTGTGCAGATTCGGAGGAGTGCTGAGAACCAACGAAGCAGGAGGTTGGAAAGTGACAGGTGAGGGTGACTGGGGACTTTTTAAAAATCCTCCCTCGCGGCTGTGCTCGTTGATTTGACTGGGGCAAGAGGGGGAGATAGAGAGGGAAGGAGAGCAGGGAGAGGGAGGGAGGGAGGGAGAGAGAGGAAGAGAAAGAGGGAGAGAAGGGAAGAGAGAGGAGGCGGGAGGGAGGGAGGAAGGGGGAGGAAGAGAGAGAGGGAGGGAGGGAGGGGGAGGAAGAGAGAGAGGGAGGGAGGGGGAGGCATCGACATGGCAGGAAACATTGACCGGCGCCCCCTGCAGGCACCGACCAAGCTCACACCCGCCAGTTCAGAGCGCCATCCACCAGTGAGCAGGGGCCAGAGCGGGTGTGACAGGGACACGGAAAGGCTTGCCCCGGAGCCAGCAGGTGTCAGAGCAGCGAATGCGGGCACCATCGTGTC
>OY882861.1:101319946-101389946 GCA_963693515.1 Pipistrellus nathusii | reverse complement strand
GGTCCCGGGTTCGATTCCGGTCAAGGGCATGTACCTTGGTTGCGGGCACATCCCCAGTAGGGGGTGTGCAAGAAGCAGCTGGTCGATGTTTCTCTCTCATCAATGTTTCTAGCTCTCTATCCCTCTCCCTTCCTCTCTGTAAAAAAATCAATAACATATATTTATAAAAAAATAATAATAATAATAAAAATAAAAAGAATGAAGCACAAACGACATATTTTTAGAACATGGGAGATGAAGCCGGAGACGCCTCAGTCCCCTTCTTTCCTGCACTGAAATGTAAACATTTACCACAAAGTTATCTTTAAGATATTTATTTATGGGTCCATTCTAAATACAGATTCCTAGGCTCCCCACCTGACAACTGTCCTGACGGAGTTGCGAGAGGACTGTGAATGCGAAGAGATCCGTCCAGGTGGTTCCCATGAACTGCCGTCAGTGGAGCTCGCTGGGCTGTTATTAGAATGGCCTAAGTAATCTATAAGATGCTAATTAGAAAAGCGTAATGTGCTAATTAGACCGGATGACCTTCCGGACAAAGCCGAGGCTGCGGGGAAGCCTGGGTCCCAGGTGCCAGGGGGAAGCTGGTGCTGGCGGGGGAGGGGTGGAGGAGGAGGAGACAGGCCCACTCTTGCACACATTTCATGCATACAGCCTCTAGTGTTTTAATAAAACAAAGCCAAGGCCACTGTCACAGGCTCTGATTCATTCTTTCCGGGCGGGGCCCAGGTAACAGTGTCTCTCCTGTAAATGTAGCCGCGATTCTAAGGCGCAGCTAGTGTGAGAATCAGTGGGTGACCGTGGCAACTACCCAGACCGCAACAATACAAAGCGGACCTGGTCACCAGGACTCGGCGGCGCTGACAGTGCCAAATGGGCAGGAATGTGACGGGCTCAGCTGTCCTCCAGCAGGGGCTCCTTCAGTGAGTCCTGAGGTCTTGCTTTTATTAAATCTTTATTGTTGAACATATTACATATGTGCCCTCTTTCCCCCCATTAACCCCTTCTAGCCCATCCCTCCCAGGTCTTCCCACCCTATTGTCCGTGTCCATGGGTTATGTATGTGTATACAAGTTCTCTAGTTGATCTCTTCCCGCCTTCCCTCTGAGATTCCACAGTCTGTTCCGTGCTTCCATGTTTCTGGATCTATTTTGTTCATCAGTTTATTTTGTTCACTAGATTCCACATATGAGTGAGATCATGTAATGTTTGTCTTTCTCTGACTGGCTCATTTCACTTAGCATAGTACTCTCCAGGTCCCTCCATGCTGTCTCAAAGGTAAGAGATCCTTCTTTGTTACAGCTGCATAGTACTCCATGGTGTAGATGTACCACAGCTTTTTATCCACTCATCTGCTGATGGGCACTCGGGCTGTTTCCAGATCTTAGCTACTGTGAATTGTGCTGCTGTGAACATATGGGGTACATATATCCTTTCTAGTTTCTTGGGATATAGTTCTGAAAGTGGGATCACTGGGCCAAATGGGAGTTCCGTTTTTTTATATTTTGAAGAAACTCCAGACTGTTCTCCACAATGGCTGCACCAGTCTGCATTCCCACCAGCAGTGCACAAGGGTTCCTTTTTCTCTGCATCCTCGCCAGCACTTGTCGTTTGTTGATTTGTTAATGACAGCCATTCTGACAGGTGTGAGATGTCGTTTTGATTTGCATCTCTCAGATGATCAGTGACTCTGAGCATTTCTCATCTGCCTCTTGGCCACCTGTATGCCTGCTTTGGAGAAGCATCTAGGTCCCTTGTTCATTTTCTAATTGGATTGTTTGTCTTCCTTTTGTTAAGTTGTGTGAGTGCCTTATATATTTTGGATATTAACCCTTTGTCAGACGTATTGTTGCCAAATATGTGGCTCCTTCATTTAGTCTCCTTAATCTCAGCTTCCTCACCTGTGCCGCCTTACGATGAGAGCACCTCCCCGTGTCGTGCCTGCTGCAGAGTCAAACGGGGTGCTGAGGCTTCCTGCACACCGCCTTGTTGTGGGGTCGAACCCTGGGTTCAAAATAAGACCACTGGAGGCTGATTAATTAATTTAAAAAAAAAAAAAAAAGCAGGCAAGTATTTATTGAACTGGCCGGACAGCCACAAGAGCACCACACACAGGTGGACTCCAAAGGACTGCACCGTTTCAGGGGTAGGCAATTCCTTTTAAAGGTTTAAACCGCAAGAATTTTCCTTTTGTTCCTAAATCCTAAAGACTAAATTCTAAAGACTGGGGACAGCCCGCAGAGTTGGTTCTCAGTCACATCCTGCTGGACATTGGAATGTGGCCCTATCTTGCGTTAGCGATAACACAGAAGCAGAGCTCAGCGGTTAGACTCTAAAGGTTATCTACAGTTTCTATCCCTGAAGCTACTGAGTCAGTGGGAATCAATCTCCTGTGGTGCTGGTCCCAGGCAAGGGAAAATTGCCTTAGCCTCCAGGTCTCCACCTGGAAGCTGAGGTAAGTATTCCATGTTTAATCAGTCAGGAGCCAGACTCAGCAGGGTTAAAATTCAAACAGCAGTTTTTACCAAAGTGTGGTTGCCACTATATTTCAGCCTCACATGGCACTGGTGAGGCTGTGCCAGGCTCGCTATGAATATCAGGCCACCATGACCGTTTTATTGCCAGTGACACCTGTGAGGACCAGACGGGACCCTCTGGCAGCAGCTTCACGAGGACTCCAAGGCCCGGCTCTCCTGCACCAGCTCCAGGCTGGCCTGGGGAAGAGCCGGGGACAGCTTGCTTAGTGGGTCCAAGGAATGGAAAGTAGGCGCGTGAGCTGGAGGAGCGAGCGAGGGTGACGTGGTAGGAGCTGAGGTCATGTGGGATCCCTTAACACGACCCGCGTGGTTCAGGGCCCACTCAGGGTCCGGTTTCTGGAGAAGACCGCACACTAAAATGAAGAGAGAGACTGGAAAAGAGTTAATTTGGGAAAATGGGGGCCAGCCGGGGAGTCCACCTCTAGTGGGAAGACTAACCCCTCTCTGGCCTTTTACCATTCCTTTTATTGAGATTCTGAAACAAAGACATCTCTTAGGAGGGAAGTTCCAACAACAGAAAATCAACAAGAATTTACATTTACACATGATTAACAAATTAAAGTTTCCTCAACCACCACTATCTCAACTAGACAATGAGTTAATAGCTCCGACCATTCAGAGCCATCAAGGTTGGTCAGCTTTTTCTACATTTTACTACCAGGGAACAAATGTTTGGTTTCCATTAGCCAGCTCTTTTTACATTTTACCACCAGTGACTTAACTTAGAGTCAATGAGTTAATAGCTCTGACCATTCAGAGCCATCAAAATTAGCTAGCTCTTTTTACATTTTATTACCAGTGACAATGTTAGGTTTCGGTTCCCAGCAAGGTCAGGAGCTAACAAAGAGGTAATCAGGGAGGATCCTAGGGCTTGGGCTTCACACTGAGAGAGGAGGAGCCATGAAGGTATTTTAAGCTGCACTAACACATACGTAACACACAATTCACTATTGGAATATAGTCACCTTAGGTGTATGGCTCAGTTGTCACATTGTTCAGCCACTGTGCATCCATCGTCAGAATGGTTTACTACAAAACTGGAACCGGCCCCCAGTGCACAGTCACTCCCTTCCCCCAGGCCTGGCCACTGCCACTCTGCTTTCTGTCTGGATCTGACTCTGAAAGCCACTTCACGGGGCCATGTGGCGTTCCTCCCTAGCCTGGCTGTGTCCCTCTGCAGCGTGTCTTCAGGGCCCATCCGTGTTCACAGGTGGCAGGTGCCCTCCTTCACAGGCTCAGCACTACCCCGTCATCCAGGCCAGCCCATTTTTTATCATTTGAAATATAGTGGCAATCATACTTTGGTAAAAACTGTTGTTTGAATTTAAACCCTTCTAGTTTGGCTCCTGCACCTGATTAAAACACAGGGTACTAACCTCAGCTTCCAGGTAGAGACCTGGAGGCTAAGGCAATTTTCCCTTGCCTGGGACCAGGACCACAGGAGATTGATTCCCACTGACTCAGAATAGAAACTGTAGATAAGCTTTAGAGTCTAACCGCTGAGCTCTGCTTCTGTGTTATCGCTATTGCAAGATAGGGCCACATTCCAATGTCCAGCAGGATGTGACTAGCATCGACCCTGCAGGCTGACCCCAGTCTTTAGAATGTAGTCTTTAGGATTTAAAATTTAGAACAAAGGAACATTCCTGTGGTTTGAACCTTTAAAAGGAATTGTCTACCCCTAAAACGGTGCAGTCGTGTGGAGTCCACCTGCATGTGGTACTCTTGCGACTGTTCTGGCCAGATATTTCAATAAATCATTGCCTGCTTTTTTAATCAATCATCAGCCTCCGGTGGTCTTATTCTGAACCCAGGGTTTGACCACACAACACCTTTTATCCATTGTTAGCAGGATACTCTGGCCACTGCCACCTTTCAGCTCTCTGAGTAACCGGCAGTGAACATGGGCGTAAACATCCCTGTAAAACCTGCTTTCAGTTCCTGTGGGTGTGTACCCAGCACAGCGTGGCCGGATCACATGGCCATCTTATGTCAGACTTCTGGAGGAATGTGGCTGTATTTTGAGCAGAGAAGTGACATGATCTGACCTATTTTTAAAAAGCATCACTGGAAAAAAAGCGTCACTGAAGCCCAGCTGGCGTGGCTCAGTGGTTGAGTGTCTACCCATGCACCAAGAAGTCTCCAGTTCAATTCCCAGTCAGGCACATGCCGGGGCTGTGGTATCCTTCAGCCCAGCCTACACCCTCTCCAATCTGGGACCTCTTGAGGGATATCTGACTTCCCGTTTAGGCTGATCCTGGTTGTGGGATCGGACCAAAACGGGCAGTCGGACATCCCTTTCACAATTCAGGACTGCTGGCTCCCAACTGCTCGCCTGCCTGCCTTCCTGATTGCCCCTAACCACTCCCATACCAGCCTGATTGATGTCTAACTGTTCCCCTGCCAGCCTATTTGCTCCCAACTTCCTTCCTCTGCTGGCCTGGTCACCCCTAACTGCCCTCCCCTGAAGGCCTGGTGCCTCCCAACTACCCTCACCTGCTTGCCTGATCACCCACAACTGCCATCTCTTGCAGGCCTAGTCCCTCCCAACTGCCCTCCCCTGCTGGCCATCTTGTGTCCACATGGGGGCAGGATCTTTGACCACATGGGGTCAGCCATCTTGTGTGTTGGAGTGATGGTCAATCTGCATATTACTCTTTTATTAGATAGGATAGAAGCCTGCACGGGTGGGGGCAGGCTGGTTTGTCCTGAACGGTGTCCCAGATCAGGGTAGGGGTTCTCTTGAATGTGGGACAGCCTGGGCGAAGGACCTATGTGGGGAACCAGGGCTTCGGAGAGGGTCGGGGAGGTGGTGCGGTTTCTGGGTGTCTGTCCCAACACCCTGAGCCACGTGCACTCTGACTCTGACAGCAACGCTCCGGCAGCTGCCCCTGCAGCCAGGGAGGGTCCCAAGCTCCAGCACCTCAGGGCATGGGCTCCACGGGAGAGGTCAAGGCCAGGAGGTGCCTGTCCACACTGCACAGCGCCACCCACAGCACCCTCTGAGCTCAGCAGGCCCTGCACCCCGCTCCTCGCTGCCCCGCCCATGGGCAGCTGGCGATGCCCCTGGACCCGCTAGCTGCTCCTCACCCGACACGGCGCTGGGAATTGGAGGTCTGCCCTCTTTAAGGGCGGAGATCTGCCCAATGACGCTGCCCCGATCCATCCTCAGCGGCCGGACTCGCTGCTCGCAGGGTGGGCCCGGCCGGCTCGGCTTCAGGCCCAAGAGCACCATTACCTTCTGCTCAGGAGTCACCAACGGAAAGGAAGACATCCCTCAAGAGGTCCCAGATTGGAGAGGGTGTAGGCTGGGCTGAAGGACCCCACAACCCCCTCCCACGCCCGCCCCCCCTCCCCTGGTGCACAAATTTTATGCACTGAGCCTCTAGTATTGTCATAAATGGCAAGATTTCATTATTTTTTAAACTTTTTTTAAATATATATTTTATTGATTTTACACAGAGAGGAATTGAGAGGGACAGAGAATTAGAAACATCGATGAGAAAGAAACATCGACCAGCCGCCTCTTGCACACCCCCCACTGGGGATGTGCCCACAACCAAGGTACATGCCCTTGACCAGAATTGAACCCAGGACCTTTCAGTCCACTGGCTGACGCTCTATCCACTGAGCCAAACCGGTCCCAGCAAGATTTCATTTTTATTCGTGGCTGAGTCATATCCCATTGCCTATGCACCACTCCTTAGCCATGCAGTTCGTGAAGAACACTTGGTGTGAATAATGCTGCAGTGAACATAGGGGTGCACATGTCTTTCTGTTGTAGAGCTCTGGTTTCTTCAGGGAAATACCCAGAAATGGAGTTGCTGGGTCCTTCTTTGTATGGCTCACTGCGGTGTGCTAAAGTCATCAGCCATTTCTGGTAGATCTTGCCAGAAGGGTTCCCTGGCTGACAGCTGGAAGCTAAGGGAGGAAGCAAAAGGTAAACTGTTTCTGACCCTAGAGAGTGTTCAAGGCATGACTAGTATTTCTTTACTTTTCTTTTTCTTTTTTGTTAATCCTCACTCGAGGATATTTTTCTATTGACTTAGAGAGAGTAGAAGGGAGAGTGAGGGAGAGAGAAACAACCAGAGACACATTGATTGGTTGCCTCTCGTATGTTCCCAACCAGGGCCAGGAGCCTGAAACTGAGGTACATGCCCTTGACCAGAATCAAACTCAGGAGCCTTCAGTCTGCTAGGACATGACTAGTATTTTCAATTAGTCTAACAAATTCCCACATCTTCTCAAATGAACATTGGTGGTATTGTTCTACTAAAACATCATTACTTTTAACTGGCAGTCACTCACAATAAGCTACAAGGGTAAATATGTTATAACATGTAAATTGTTCTTGCAAAGATAGACCATGAAGGTTGAAGTTGGCCAAGTTTAATTTCTGTTCTACCATATACATCTCATTTAATTTTATGGTTCACTCAACTGGCACCACACCTGTTGTATGATATACATAATCCTTTATTTACATAAAATAAAGTGCCTTATGTTATTAAAAAGTGCAATAATATGAAATAGCCTGTACATTTTATTTTCCCTCTTATTCCATGTTTTGGGGTGACACTGGTTAACGAAGGCATATGGCTTTCAGGTGCACAACTCCACAACACATTGTTTGTTCACGGTGTTGTGTGTTCACCACCTCAAGTCAAGTCTCCATCCATCACCACTTATCCCACCAATCCCTCCTCCATCTCCCCAACCCCGTCCCTGACAATCACCACATTGTCATCCATGTCCATGAGTTCTTTCTCTTTTTTTTTTTTATTCATTTTTACTCAATCCTCCCACCCCTTCTCCCAGCAAACTTACCTAACAGCTGTCAGCTTGCTCTCTATCCATGAGTCTGTTTCTATTTTGTTGGTTAGTTCATTTTGTTCATTAGATTCCACATATGAATGAAATTATACGCTACTTGTCTTTCTCTGACTGGCTTATTTCACTTAGCATGATATCTTCAGTGCATGCATGCCATTGCAAAGGGTTAGATTTCCTTCTTTTTTTATGACCAAGTAAATATTCCATTCTGTAAATGTACCACAGCCACTTTATCCACTCATCTCCTGATGGGCACTTGGGCTAATTCCAAATTTTGGCTATTGTAAATAACCCTGCAATGAACATAGGATTGCATATATTCTTTCAAATTAGTGTTCTCAGTTTCTTAGACTAAATTCCCAGAGGTGTAATCATTGGGTCATAAAACAATTCCATTTTTAAATTTTTTAGGTAACTTCATACTGATTCCACACTGGTTGCACCAATCTGTTTTCCACCAACAGTGCACAAGGGTTCCTTTTATTTTTATTTATTTTTTTTTCACATCCCCACCAGCGCTTGTTGTTTGTTTATTTATTGATGGTAGCCATTCTGACAGATATGAGGTGATACCTCATTGTTGTTTTAATTTACATTTCTCTGGTGGCTAGTGATGAGGCAGGATAGTAAGAGGCTAGGGAAATTCCTTGACAAGTGGAATTAGGGAAACTGAGACAAAATAATTAGACAAGGTTAAACAATCGCAAGGATTTATCTTCTCTAACCAAGAACTCTTAGCAGCAAATGGTTTACACAATCCAGGCCATCCTGGGGCATTCTGACCTTAATAACGTTCTTTAAAAATAAAACTAATCAGAAAATAACCCTGGTCCCTTTACAGGCACATTTTGACGAGTCAACACATTGAAAGGCACATCTGGAAAAGCTAATGAACATTCTGTGAAGACCCTCCCCTGAGACCTCCCCTTGGATCCCAGCTGGCCAAGGGAAGATAGCAAACCTCAAGACAAAGGATCCACCACGCACTCTCCTCCTTGGAGCAGCCCCATGTTTCTACCAACGTCTGCCTCCACAGGCCACATCTGCTAAACTCCCAGGGACCCCATGAGACTTGCAACCAGGGAAGCAGTGGGCAATGGCAGTCATCTGGGCTCACCCCCTGACCCTGTCTCCAAGGCCCCCTTTCCCTGGCTTCTCCTTTCCCTGTTGCTTCTCCTACCTATGTCCTCCCTTTGTGTCACTGCTCCAGCTTTAATAAACACTGTCAAAAACACCTAGACTCATGTGTGAATCTTTCCTACGCAGAGTCAAGAACCCACACACTACTGGCAGGCCCCAGGCTGACCTCTCGAGGCCCAGACCTGCCCAGTGACAGTGAGAAGAAGCATCTTTTCACATGTCTCTTGGCCATCTATCTGCGTGTCCTCCTTGAAGGGGTTCTATACAGGTCCTTGGTCCATTTTTTAATTGGATTGTTTCTTTTTTTGGTATTGAATTTTATAAGTTGTTTTAATAAATTTTGGATATTAATCCCTTATCAGATGTGTCATTGGAAAATATGTTTTCCCATACGGTAGGCTCCCTTTACATTTTTTGATAGTTTCTTTTGCTGTGAAGAAACTTTTCATTTTTTTGTAGTCCCATTTCTTTATTTTCTCTTTTGTTTCTCTTGCCCTAGCAGATGTATCAGCAAACATATAGCTAGGAGAGATGTCTGAGATTTTGCTGCCCATGGTTTCTTCAAGAAATTTTATGTTTTCATGACTTACATTTAAGTCTTTTAGCCATTTTGAGTTTATTCTTGTATATACTGAAAGTCTACTTTCATATTTTTTACATATATCTGTCCAATTTTACAGCACAGACTGAATAGACTGTTTTTGAACAGACTGTTTTTACTCCATTGTATATTCTTACCTTCTTTGTAAAATATTACTTGGTTGTAATGGTTTGGATCAACCTCTAGGTCTCTGTTCTGTCCTAAATGTGGTGTATCTTTGAGAATGACCCATGCCTATTTGAGAATAATGTATATTCTGCAGCTTTATGGTGAAATGGTCTATAATGTCAACTAAATCCATCTGATCCAGTGTGTCCTTTAGAGTCTGTTTCCTTGTTGATTTTTAAAAAAATATATTTTATTGATTTTTTACAGAGAGGAAGAGAGAGAGATAGAGTTAGAAACATTGATGAGAGAGAGACATCAATCAGCTGCCTCTTGCACACCCCCTACTGGGGATGTGCCCACAACCAAGGTACATGCCCTTGACCGGAATTGAACCCGGAACCTTTCAGTCCGCAAGCCGATGCTCTATCCACTGAGCCAAACCGGTTTCGGCTCTTGTTGATTTTTTATCTAGACAGTCTATCTAGAGAAGTCAGCAGGGTGTTAAAGTCTCCTACTATGACTGTATTGTTGTTTATCTCTCTGTTGAAGTCCTCTAGTAGTTATTTTAATATATTTAGATGCTCCTATATTGGGTGCATATATGTTTACTGGGTTATATCCTCTTGTTGGATCAATCCCTTGAGTATTATGTAGTAGTTTTTGTTATCTCTTGTGATAGCCTTCATCTTGAAGTCTATTTGTCAGATATGAATATTGCTACTCCAACTTTTTTTTTTCATTTCCATTGGCATGGGAAATTATTTTTTATCCCTTCCCTCTCATTCTGCATGTGTCTTTTGTTCTGAGGGAGTCCCTTGTAGATAGCATATATTTGAGTCATGTTTTTGTATCCATCCAGCTACCCTAAGTCTTTTGGCTGGAGCATTTAATCCATTTATATGTAAAGCTACTATTGATAGGTAGTTATTTATTGGTATTTTAATTATTTATGCCTATGTTCCTCTTCTATATATTTCTTATTATTATAGCAGTCCCTTTAGCATTTTTAGCAATGCTGATTTGGTGGTGATAAACTCCTTTAGCATTTTTTTTTTGTCTGGGAAGCTCTTTATTTCACCATCTATTTTGAATGATAGCCTTGCTAGATATAGTATTCTTGGTATCAGGCCCTTGCTTTCCATTACCTTGATTACTTCATACCATTCCCTTCTGGCCTGTAGCATCTCTCATAAGAAATCCACTGACAGTTTCATAGGAGCTCCTTTGTAGGTAACAAATAGCTTTTCTCTTCCTGTCTTTCAGATTCTCTCTTTTCTTTAATTTTTGGCATTTAAACATGATGTGTCTGGGCATGAGCCTCTTTGAGTTCATCTTGGAAATGTCTGTGCCTCCTGAACTTGTGTGACTTTTTCCTTCACCACATTAAAGATTTCTGCCATTATTTCTTCAAATAGGTTCTCTATCTCTTGCTTACATTCTTCACCTTCTGGCATTCCTATGATGTCAACATTGTTACATTTCATGTTATTCCACAGCTGTCCTTTTTTTATATATTTTTTTTCCTTTAGGTTCTCTGAATAATTCTTTCAACCTTGTCTTCTAATCACTGATTTAATCCTCAGCTTCCTCTAATCTGCTGTGCATTTTTTCCAATATGTTCTTTATTAATGCTATGTCATTCTTCATTTCTGACTGGTCATTTTTTATAGTTTCTATATTTTTTTCTCATACCATTGAGCAAACTTATAATCATTATTCAGAACTCCATACTGGTAAATTTCTAACTTCCACTTCAGTTGACCCTTCTTCTGGAGGATTCTCTTGTTTGTTCATTTGAGGCTTGTTTTTGGTCTCCCAATTTGGCTGCCTGTTTGGGTTTGTGTCTGGGTATTAGGTGGATCTGCTATAACTCCAAGTTTCTGGTGCAGGATAATGTCAGACTCTGTTTGTGACTGGCCCTGAGTACTGTTTGGAGCTATCAGAAATCCACAGCTGGTGGCTCCCTTAGCTGGGACTGGGTGCCTTTGGAAAGAACCAGGATGTACAGCAAGGTTTGCTTTTCCTAGCCCCAGGCTCAGAAAGAGATCAGGCAGAGATCTGCCTCTGCCTGTAGTCTGATAATTATCCTCTGAGTCTTAATGCACCTTAGGCTATAGATCACAGCAAGGTATGGACTCCACAGGGTGGGGCCAGAGTTTTTTCCAACAGGGTGGGGCAATTGCTTCCCCAAAGGCAAAAGCTGCATGGATGGTAAATGTCTGCCTGAGAAAGATGTCCTCTGCAAATGAGGGAATGTCTCAGCACAGAAAATCAAGGTCTGTGAATAGCTTGTGGGAACCCCAACCCTGGATTCTCCTCACACAGCTCTAGATCACTCTGCCCTCCTTCTGCCATAGCCCAAGGTGAGTGGATGCACATGGAATTTTATGTGTTTGCCCTTTAAATAGGGTGCCTGAATTTTCAACCATCTCTCTCTGGCTGATAGCAACCCTGCTGCTTTTCACAGCCAGATGTTATATGAGTACTCTTCTCAATTCCAGTGCTCTGGGTAAGGGACTCAGTTTGGGATTTAGACCCCAGAGTTATCATTGGGAATCCCACACAGCTGAGATATCTCTCCTGAACTTTAGCTGCTACTTGCAGGAACCTGGCCAGCTCTGTCACAGCCCCGCCCTTCCTACCCTTCTCTATGTGGTCTCCACTTTCTGTCCTTGGTTATCAGGGTTCTCAACAGCTACTCCAGTTGATTATTAAGGATAATGTGTATATATTTTAGCTGTAATTCCAGTTTGATCCTGGGAGAGTGTCCATGAAGTTTATACTTACTCTACCACCATTTTGGAACTCCTGTTCTTCTTTTTGAAGCATCTGTGAATGGGGTTGTTTTCTTAGTTTGTCTACTTATAGTTCATTATTTATATATATAAAAGCGTAAACAACTGGTTGACACACCAACTGGATGACTGGCTGGTAGCTATGACATGCACTGACCACTAGGGGGAAGGTGCTCAATACATTCCATTTGATCATAGTGTATGATCTTTTTTTTATATATTATTATCAGATTGCTAATAATTTGTTGAGTATGTTTGCATTTATGTTCATCAAGGATATTGGCCTATTATTTTCTCTCTCTTTTTTTTTGTAGTATTTTTATTAGGTTTTGGAATTAGGATAAAATGAGCTTGGGAGTCTTCCCTCCTCTGGAAATTTTTGGAATATTTTGAGAAAGATAGATGTTAGTTCTTCTTTAAATGTTTGATAAAAATCACCTGTAAAGCCAGCCAGTCAAGAGCTTTTGTTTATTAAAAGTTTTTAAAAAAATTTTTATTAATGCTTCAATTTCACTAGCTATAATCTGTGTATTCAGATTATCTGATTCCGTTTTGGAAATTGTATGTTTCTAGGAATTTATTCATTTCATTAAGGTTATGCAATTTATTGGCATATAGTTGTTTGTAATATTTTCTTATAATCCTCTGTATGAAATAGCCTGTACATTTCAAAATGTTGTCACCAAGTAAACAACCTTCAAGAAAACAACCTTTTAAAGGTAATTAAAAAACATTCTACTTACTAAAAAAAATGAAGTAATTGTTGATAGATGCAGTTATTGACATTTTACTATTCATAGTTTGATCTTTTTTGTCCTTCTTCTTAAATAAGTCCTTTTAACACTTCTTGTAATATGGTTTGGTGGTGATAAACTGCTTCATCTTTTTCTTGTCTGAGGAGTTGTTTATTTCACCTTTAACTTTAAATGACACCCTTAGTGGTTAGAGTAGTCTTAGTTGCTTTTCATTACTTTGAGTATTTCTTGGAAAATACTTCTGGCCTCCAAAAATTTCTGTTGAGAAATCAGCTGACAGTCATATGGGAGCTTCTTTGTAAATAAATAACTGCTTTTCTCTTGCTTCTTTTAAGACTCTCCCTTAGTCTTTAACCATTGGCATATTATGAGGTGTCTTGATGTGGGCCTCTTCGGTTTCATTTTGTTTGGGACTCTTTGTGCTTTTTGGACTTGAGTATCTTTTTCTTTCACCAGGTTTGGGAAGTTTTCAGTCATTATTTCTTTTCTTCTTTTAAATTAATATATATTTTATTGATTTTTTACAGAGAGGAAGAGAGAGGGATAGAGAGTTGGAAACATCGATGAGAGAGAATCACTGATCAGCTGCCTCTTGCACACCCCCTACTGGGGATGTGCCCTCAACCAAGGTACAAGTCCTTGACTGGAATTGAACCTAGGACCTTTCAGTGAGCCAAACCAGTTTTGGCAGTCATTATTTCTTAAAATAGGTTCTCAATTTCTTGCTCTCTCCCTCCCCCTTCTGGTATCCCTATGATACAAATGTTGCTATGCTTAATGTTGCAAAAACTTCTTAAAATATCTTCATTTTTCTAGATTTATTAAAATTTTGCTGCTCTGATTGGCTGTTTTTTACTACCTTGTTTTATAAATTATTCAAGCGACCCTCTGCTTCATCTAGTCTACTGTTGATTCCTTCTAGCGTATTCTTAATTTCAGTTCTTACATTCCTCATTTCTCTTTTTTATATATAATTTTTTAATGTTTTTCTTTGTGCTGGTAAAGTACTGACAGAGTTCCTTAAGATCATTATAACCATTGTTTTGATTTCTGTATCTGGTTGTCTGTTTGCCTTCATTTCATTTATTTAGTTCTTTTTCTAATGATTTATCCTGTTCTTCCATTTGGGACTTTTTTTGTCTCCCCATTTCATGTGCCTTCCTGTGTTTGATTCTATGTATTAGGTTGATTTGCTATGTTCCCATCTTAGCAGAATTACCTTGTGTAATAGGTGTCCTATAGGAACCAATGGTGCAGTTCCCTCAGTCACCCAAGTTGCATCCTTTGTTGCAGTTAAGTCTTGATTGCTATTGGCATATCAATGGAAGGGATTGACCTACAGGTCAATTGGCAAAAAGAACCAGCTGCAGCCACAGAAGCTGGGCCAACCACACAGAGCAAGACTCACTTTAGCAGGTCTCTGGTGCCGAGTCTGCTCCTTCAATGTGTTAGTCATGGAGGTGGTTTGGTGGTGTCCAGTGTGGTCTGAAGCTGTTCACCATGTGCACTCTGGCTCTGTTGCCTGTGTGGGAGGTTTAGGCCTAGGTCAGCTGCTGACTGTGCCATGCCCCAGCCACTCAGAATGAGTACAAAATAGTCTTCTGATGGCTACTAGTTGTGTTGGGCTTGGAAGTGCCAATGAGAGGCCAAGCTGCAAACTGAGCCCAACTGTCACTAGTGCAGAGCCTGCACCACTTAGTAAGAGGTACAGAGCACATAACAGCCAGATTATGTCTGTTTTGAATTTGTGAACCTTTGAGAGATTTAAGGAAAGTTTAAAGAATAAGCCAAGACTGGCCATTTGCATGAAAATGCCATTGGAAATAGCTTGGGTGGGCCCACAAGTTGGGTTGGTTGTGGTCTAATAAATCATTAGGGCTAGGAGAACAGCATAAGTCAGGTTGATGGGGACTCAGACTGCATAGGGAGAGCTCAGCAGAGGAGCAATGGCCTCTGCCAGCAACAGTGGGGGGGAGGGGGAGGAGAAAGCTGCCCATCCCAGCTCTTGTGTCATAACCAGACTATTCAGTTCCTACTCATGTGTGCCCTATACCTTTTGACGTGCTGACCCTGTGTTGGATCTCAGAGTGAGTAAGTCAATGTATGTTCATGCACGAACCCTCTTAGAGGACTGTCTGGAACTTCTGTAGCCCTCTATCTCATTCAGCAGCAATCCAACTGGGTTTCACAGCCAGAGGTCATTATGGGGACTTCTCTTCCTGACACTCGAACCCTGAGTTCTGGAGCCTGGTGCAGGGCTGAGACCCCTTGCTCCTCAGGAAGTGACCTTCACAGCTTAAATATCGCTCCTAACTTTTAACTACCACACATGGGTGTGGGTGCCATTCTGTATCTCTGTCCTTCCCACATGTCTCCATGAAACTTCTTCTTTATGTCCTTAGTTGCAAGACTTCTGTTCAGCTACTCTTCAGGAGGTTTGGGATGATAGTTTTCTGTAATTTAGTTGTAATTTTGATGTGATTGTGGGAGAATACTAATCCCACATTTACCTACTACAACAACTAAACCAAATGGTTGGAAATGCAGACAACATATTAAAGGGCCAACACACAAAATTCCATGTGCATCCACTCACCTTGGGCTATGGCAGAGGGAGGGCAGAGTGATCTAGAGCTGTGTAAGGAAAATCCAGGGTTGGGGGTTCCCACAAGCTATTCACAGACCTTGGTTTTCTGTGCTGAGTCATTCCCTCATCTGCAGAGGACATCTTTCTCAGGCAGACATTTACCATCCATGCATCTTTTGCCTTTGGGGAAGCAATTGCCCCACCCTGTTGGAAAAAACTCTGGCCCCACCCTGTGGAGTCCATACCTTGCTGTGATCTATAGCCTGAGGTGCATTAAGACTCAGAGGATAATTATCAGACTACAGGCAGAGGCAGATCTCTGGAGGCTTTGCGTCTCTGCCTGATCTCTTTCTGAGCCTGGGGCTAGGAAAAGCAAACCTTGCTGTACATCTTGGTTCTTTCCAAAGGCACCCAGCCCCAGATAAGGGAGCCACAAGCTGTGGATTTCTGATAGCCCCAAACAGTACTCAGGGCCACTCACAAACAGAGTCTGACATTATCCTGCACCAGAAACTTGGAGTTATAGCAGATCCCCCTAATACCCAGACACAAACCCAAACAGGCAGCCAAATTGGGAGACCAAAAACAAGCCCCAAATGAACAAACAAGAGAATCCTCCAGAAGAAGGGTCAACTGAAGTGGAAGTTAGAAATTTACCAGATATGGAGTTCTGAATAATGATTACAAAGATTGACATTGCCGAAAGCAAGGCTTGGGACTGTCCACAGTTAATGATTAGCTTGCCCTCCACGACGTTTCCCAGATCTCTTGAGCTATCTGCTGGGTGAGCTGTGCTCTCCTCCAAGGTTACAGGGATTCTGGAGCCGTCTGCTCAGGAGGAGAGTGGACCAAGAGATCCCCAGAGAAACTTCCTCAGAGGACTTGGCAGGTGAGAGCTGTTGCAGGGAATGGACTGATGGGATCATGTCTCTTAATAGCACTAACCAGTCTTTAGAAGCCAGAGCTATCCAGGACTGGGAAAACACAGTCTGCACTCCGTAGGGTTGGTGAAAGGGAGTATCTTCCAGGTCTTAGCGATGAAGCAGCAATGGGGAGAGGAGTCGGTGTCTTGCATGGCAAAGAGAGAGGGCGGGGTGGCTGGAAGAAGGGTAGTCAGATGAGAATGGAGATTGAGTGGTGGTCAAGAATGGAGGCCTTCTGAGGAGGTGAGACCTGAAGAATGAGAAAGAGGCAGCCAAGGAAATAGGGTAAGACCCGCAGGTTGGTCAGGCAATCTCACTTCTGTTCTTTTAGAAGATCAAAGAGGAGGCATAGTGTCTGAGAGTTTGAGCATTCTGGCTGCTGCTGGCCAGACAGAGGGGAATGAGAAACCAGACAGCCGGTGGGACTCCTGACTTGATTCCTTAAAGCAAAGGTCGTTAGACTTAAATTCCACAGCCTCCACCAGGGTGCACATGTTGGAACTCCAGCCTACGCAGCCTTGAGCCACTGTCCCTGAAGCCCATATGGAACAACAGTGACAGCAGTTATAATTTCTAAAGTGATGCTGTGTGCCAGGTGCTGTGTGCTAGGTTCAGATGAAGGAAATAGATACCACTTGTATTAATCAGCATTCACTGTAGTAACAAATATCCAAGCATCGCAGGAGCTTGGAATCACACACATTTTTCCCATGGGCCTTTGGGCAGGCTGTGGGTGTGCTGAGCCCAGCTCAGCCTACAGGTGCTATCATTCAGGGATCCAAGCTGAAGGTAGAGACCACCTGGGGTATGCAACACTCATGAGAGAGGGAACAAATTCAAGGGCTCCTGACCAACCACACAATCACATCCACTCACATCCGTGGGCAAGCCAAAGTCAACATGAGGGGGACATACCCTTCCCCAGAATGCACTAGGCGGGTCATATGAAAATTAATGGGGACATATAATCCCAGTACAGGGAAGGAGCAAGTTGTTAGGAACAACAATCAGCCCACCACAGCCCTGCACTTTACGCACTAAGGGGCATGCTACACAGAACCGAGTGTCCACAAAGCTGCCAGCAGTGCCAGAGCAGTAAGATCTGGCTGGTGCTGTGCTTGAGGAGAAGGGTGTGCCCGGCTGAAATGGACGTGAGTGCCAATGCACTCACCCACAGCAAATCTACTTCCGGAAGAAGCCGTGAGGTGGGCTTGATCTCCAAGAGCGTTATTGCCTAATGGAGCAGCTCTAGTAGGAAAGGCTCATTCTGAAACCCCTTCGCAGGTCTGGCCATGCACTGGCTGCGGAAGCTCCAGGGGATCTGCATCCGAAGGAGGACGCAGATGGCCTGTCGCACTGTCCACATTCATGCCAAGCAGCTGGCATCACTGCAGTGGGGCCACCAGGAAGTACCTGCCAGGTTCAACTTCGCTAGCGACGTGATGGATTACTGGGCTGGCATGGAGAAGGTACTGGGTGGGAGGAGAAGAGACCCAGATGGACAATTGGGCTGAGTTTACTAATTTAGCCATACATTCAGTACATAGTGAACACATTACGTGCCAGGTAGCATGATGAGCTACGATGTTTGTCTCCCATGGAGGCCACATCTGGTGGGAGCAAGAGATTCGAGAGCTTGGCAAAAAGAAGGGCCTAGGGGATTGGTGCAGGTGGGACAATCTGGTAAGTCCTTGGGTGACTGGCACCCAGTTTGCCTACACATTCTGCACATGCTCTGTTGTGACATCTGAGGGTGAGACAGGACTAATGGGCTGTGGTCACCAAGAGGCAGATTTGGGTTTAATAAGAGAATCAGCACCGGCCGCACACTGAGTCAGTGCTCTCAGAAAGTTGTGTGTTCCTGCCATTTGGAGTAAGCAAGCAGGTTGGTCATCAGGCAGATTGTCGAAAGGACTCGGCAGCGGCATCAGAGAAAGAGTGATGAGAACATGTCTCTCCCCGTTCCACCCTGGACTTCTAGCCCTCCACCCTCCATGGCTGACCTACACTGCCTTCCGGGGCTCTGTGCGCCTTCGGAGGATGAAGGGTCCTCTGGGCTGGGACCTGGGAGGAGTGGGCCTGCCAAACGGCACTCCTCGGAGGGAGCCACACCAGAGGCGGCCCTGAGGCCCTGACCTCAGCACCATCTTCATGCGGAGGCTGCGCACGCCAGCCACTGGGCGGCATGGCCCGTGGGGCAAGGCCTGCTTCCCCCGGCATCCGGCCAACACTTGGAAATCTAAAGCTTCCTGATAAAAATGTAGATTTCTGGCCTTTCTCTGAAAGTTATACATACCTCCTTGAAATAATAAGAAAGGTCTTTACTATCATGACTCAGAATCCTGAGTCCACAAAAGAAGTGATGTAATAAATTCACTACACAGCCATCAAAACCCAGCTCTGCTGACAAACAGCATGAGCAACATTTAAACAACACCCTGGCCAGTGTGACTCCGTGCTTAGACTGTCTACATGCGCTCCAGGCCACAGGTTCAATCCCCAGGCAAGGACACATGCCTGGATTGCAGGGTCATCCCAGGCCTGGTTCAGGTGTGCAGGAGGCAACCCATCTCATACCTATGTCTCCCGGTTTCTCTCTCTCCTCTCTCCCTTTCACTCTCTCTAAAAGTCAATGGGGAAATATCCTCCGGTAAGGATTAATGGCAACAAAAAAGTTAATGACCACCAGGGGGGAAATATGCAACTCATATATTAACAAAAGAGTTAATATTACTAATACAAAAGAGACCCTAGAAATCAAGAATAAAAAGACACAACCCAATATAAAAGTGGGTGAGGTATAACAAGAGACAATTCACATCTTATTTGTGGCAATATATAATGAATTCATGCTGTGATTTTTAAAGCATACATGTATAAATTTTCTCATCTTTAACTTCTAACATAATAAGTTTGTTTTAAAAGATGTTTTTTGTCCCAATGATTTTTTTAAAGTATATTTTTATTGGTTTCAGAGGGAAAGAGATACAGAAACTTCAATGATGAGAGAGAATCCCTGATGGGCTGCCTCCTGCATGCCCCCCACAATGGGGATCGAGCCTGCAATCCAGGCCCTGACTGGGAATCGAACTGTGATTTCTTGGTTCATAGATTGACACTCAACCACTGAGCTACTCTGGCCAGTCAGTTCTAATAATTTTTTCGCATTATAACTCCTGAATAATTGTTCTTTCTATTGTATCTATGAGCAAAATCTTAATTATAAGTAAATAGGGATACTATTTAAATAATGGCCAGTTTTCCATAAGTATTGTGCTTTAGTCATGAACAGTAATGGAAAATGTATCATTCACAGAGAAGTCATTCAGATAGTTCTTCATTAGGGAATAATGAAATAGGAGTGAATGCTATGATACTGTGAGCCGTATTTCTGGCATTTATCAGCCGGCGTGGCTTCCCTGGGCTCTGAGACTTGAAGGTGAGGACGGTGAGGGAATGCGCATCGTGTTAGCAATGATGCTTGTGGCTGCAGCCTCCTTGGTCACCTGCAGGCCAGTTTTCTGCCTTTAAAATCAGAAACACAAACGTAGAATGCTAAATCCCAATTACAGCAGAGCTTTTAGGTTAAAAATGTTTAAATAAGGAAAGACAATCAAAATTCATTATCTATAATAATAAAAGCACAACATGCTAATCAGACCGGATGTCCTTCCAGATGACCTTCCAGAGAAAGCCAGGCTGTGAGGGAAGGAAGGCCTATGAGAATGTGTACAATGCAAGTACCCAGCGCTACCCTGCGCAAGCCCTGAGTGTGCCCCAGCTTTGTTGGCTGTATTAGTTGTGTTGGCAGCTTATCTATAACAATAAAAGCATGATATGCAAATCGACTGAACGGCTCAACAGCAGAATGAGCATCCAGACGTCCTTCTGGATGGTCTTCTGGACGAGGCTGGGCTGAGAAACTCTTGCATGAATTTCATGCACAGGGCCTCCAGTTTTTTATGAGTAAGAACTGGGACAGAGATACCAATTCAACTAGTGCTTATCATTGTCCTTTGAGAAGCAAAACCATGAGGAGGGGCTACTTTCACTTTGTGCTTTACGATTGTGTTTCTCTCAGTTCCTGCATTCCTGCTGAACTGATAAGGCAGTACTACTGTTCCATAAATTCTAATTGAAATATAGATGATGAATCCATAGAACTAAAAACTCTTTAAGGTTTTTAAAATATTTTTTAAGAGTAAGGGTCCTGAGATCAGAAAGCTTTCCCAGGCTGCTCCCAGCCCCTCACCAGCAGCCTCCCCCTCAGGCCGGCAGGAGGGCGCCGGGCCCTGCGCTGTGGTGGGTGAGCGGCCGCGGGCAGGAGGTGCGCTGGGACTTCGGCCAGCTGCAGGAGCTCAGCCAGCGGACGGCCAACGTCCTGGAGGGAGCGTGCGGCCTGCAGCGTGGGGACCGCGTGGCCGTGGTGCTGCCCCGGGTGCCCGAGTGGTGGCTGGTGACGCTGGGCTGCATGCGAGCAGGTGGGTAGTGGGCCCCGCTGGGCTGGCACTGGCTCTCAGAGGGAGACCGATGGCAGAGTGCCACCGCTGCTCCCAGAAGATGCCTGCGCGGCACGCGTCACCGTTGGTTTAGGAAACTCTCCTAAGCGCCTGCTCCACGCACGGGCCACGTGCTCGTGGGCCTTGCAGGCGCCGGAGAAAGAGCAGAAACCGCCCACTGTGCATCGGCGGCATGTGACTTTCATAAGAACCATGAGAGGCCTGGCTCCCTGGAGCCTCACTGAGCACAGCGTGGCGTGTGTGCTGTCCCTGCCTGTGCTGCAGGAGACAGGGCAGATGTGAGTCATCGACCGAGAGCTCTGGCCCAAAGCCTAAGCATTTCCCATCAGCCCTTGCAGAGGAGCCTGAGTGGCGGGTCTGCAGCGGCCTGGGCGGCTCAGTGGAGTGGAACTGAGGCTGGGAACTGCAGAGGAGCTGGATCTGTCTTTGTGTCTGAGTGTGTGTGTGTGTGTGTGTGTGTGTGTGTGTGTCAGTTGGTATGTGTATATGTGTGTGTCTGTGTGTATATGTGTGTGTCTCTCTGTGTGTCTATGTGTTGTGTGTGTCAGTTGGTGTGTATGTGTGTGTGTCTGTATACATGTGTCTGGGTGTGCCTGTGTATGTTTATGTGTGTCTCTCTGTGTGTCTGTGTATCTGTGTGTGTCTGAATGTGTGCCTGTGTGTGTCTGTGTGTCTGTGTGTGTCAGTCGGTATGTGTCTGTATGTGTGTGTCTGTGTGTCTGTGTATGTCTGTGTGTGTTTATGTGTGTCTCTCTGTGTGTCTATGTGTCTGTATGTTTATCTGTGTGTGTGTGTCTGTGTGTATCTGTGTGTGTCCGTGTGTCTGTCTGTGTGTGTCTGTGTGTGTCTGTTGGTGTGTGTATCTGTGTGTATCTGTGTGTGTCTGTGTATCTGTTGGTGTGTGTGGGACTAAGGGCGGGTTATCAGGCTTAGACTGTCTGTGGTGTGACATTGGCCCTCTCACAGCTCTGACAACCCAGGGAAGCTGTGTGTAACCCTCTCTCTGGCCCCTGGTCCTCCCCTCCCCTCCACCGGAGCCCCTGTCCGTCCCTCAGCGTCTGCGGGAAGGGAGGACGCCAGCCCCCACTCCCCACGATCCCCCCCCTTCTCTCTAAGCCTCCTGACTCCCCAGGCCTGGTCTTCATGCCCGGGACCATCCAGATGACAGCCAAGGACATCCTCTACCGGCTGCAGGCGTCCAAGGCCAGGGCCGTCGTGGCCGGGGACGATGTGGCCCAGGCAGTGGACACGGTGGCCCCCGACTGCCCATCTCTGAGAACCAAGCTGCTGGTGTCTGAGCACGGCCGGGAGGGCTGGCTGCACTTCCAGCCGCTGCTGCAGTGAGTGTCTCCCCGCAGGGGCCTGAACAAGCCCAGCGCATGGCCGGGAGGTCAGGAGGTCGGGGGGTCGGGAGGTTGGGAGGTCCGGAGGTCAGGAGGTCGGGAGGTCAGGAGGTCGGGAGGTCAGGAGGTCTGGAGGTCAGAAGGTCAGGAGGAGCGTGGGGACGGTGAGGGGGCGGGTCATGCTGGTGTCAGGGCAGGAGCGGCCTTTGGGGGCACACGCTGGGCTCAGATTCTCATGGGAGGACCGGCAGCACCGGGCTCCACCGGGAGAGCACTGCCCTGAGGGGACACACACACCCCTGGGCCACACGTGTGCATGCATGTAGCTGCGGGTCCAGCTGGGGCCACAGTGAGCCCCGGGCCCCACCAGCAATACCAAGTGGGCGAGACAGCAGCCTGGTTAGTGGAAGGACCAGGGCACAGCTGGAGCCTCTGAGGTCACACACAAGTGATGGCTGGCACCCCGGTTTCTGGCCTCTCCTCCCTGCCCCCGCCCCCCCATACACACACACATACTCCTCGGCCTGGCTGCTGCAGCCAGGACAACACTGGGGGCCAACCCGCTTCCCGTCACGTGTCTGCAATCCGCCCCCCCCCCCCCGGGGACGCAGTTACACAGAGCCCAGGACAGCCTGGGGGGACTGAGCGCTTTCCTTCTGGTGATCTGTGTTCCGACAGCGGCCAGGGCACTGGACAGCGAGGCCGGCCCTGGGACACTCGAGACCGGGGCCCTAGAGGAGGGGTCTAGGGGTGCAATGCTCGGAGGGACTGGCTGGCACCCCAGCTGGTGCCATGTCAGAGATCTCGACAGCAAGTGGAGGAGCATGAGCTGAGTCAGCTCCCTGTGTGCTGTTCCTCTCTCCTGAGCCCAGGCCCGCACCGGGCGGGAGGGAGGGAGCCGGGTCCTCAGCCTGCCCGCCGCCCGGAGGTGTCACCCGCGTGGCACTGCCCGGCCGGCTCGGGCTCCGGGGCTCCGGAAGCCTCGCTCCCGTGGCCAGCGGGAGGGGGCCTCTGGGACCCTGGGCGGCGGCCTGAGGGCCCTGTCCCTGCAGAGGGGCAGCCCCCGCTCACCGCTGCGTGGAGACGGCGGGCCAGGAGGCGGCGGCCATCTACTTCACCAGCGGAAGCACCGGGCTCCCCAAGATGGCAGAGCACTCCCACGCCAGCCTGGGCATCAAGGCCAAGATGGACGCTGGGTAAGCAGACCCTCCCCTCGCTACAGAGACCCCGGGGCTCTGACTCCGCCCAGTGCCCGCGGCGGCTGCCTGGGGCCTCAGGAAGGAGGGGGCTGGGCACAGCCAACGGCCTGACCACAAAGCGCCAGGCGCCGGCCCGGAGCTGCGCTGCCGCTGACGGCTGGCGCAAAGCGTGGCAGACCCAGCCGCCGCGCCTGTCAGGTGCTGGTGGCTCGCTCTAACGCCACCCACACTCCAAGGCGACCCTTATCAGCAGCAGACGACCTTCCAGAAGCTCCATCGGGTTAATGGAGGGAACAGCCTCCGATGCCAGCGCTGGGGATGCCCACCTCCCTTCCCCGTCGTGGGCAGGGCCCCCAGGCCGCCGGGCGGGCGGGCGGCACAGGCCTCGGCCTCGCAGGAGGCCGGCCCGGAGACGCTCAGACACCGCGTGGCCCTGGGAGCCGGTGACGCCAGGAATGCGCTGGAGGAGCCGCAGCACACGCGGTTTCTATGGTGTGGACGCCGAGTCACTCCGTGTCTGAGATGTGAACGCTCACCCGCCCCACACTGGTCCTGGTGGCAGTGACCCAGTTCTCTGTGGGCAGTAACAGCAGAGCCTCCTTCCGGCAGACAGGCCCGGGCTCCACCGGGGGCGCTCCGTGCCAGGCCACCCGCTGGCGTGTCCCCGGCCCAGCGCCTTCTACTCTGGTCCCAGGAGAGAGGGCAGGCTTAGGCGTGGTGGTGCTCCGGGGCACAAAGGCCAGCTCGGCGGCTCCGGCCGCAGCGACCACCGCGTGTGCGAGGAGCGCTGAGCGACCACCGCGTGTGCGAGGAGCACTCTGCGACCAGTGAGAGCCAGACCAGGCCTCCGCTCAGGGACGGCAGCGGGCCACACCTCAAACACCCGCCTCCTGGGAGCAGAGTGCAGACAGACAACGTGCCTCCGTCCGCTTCTGCTCAGACACGCTGCCACGAAGCAGGCACACACCTGCCCCGCTCCCCAGCACGCATGTCGAGTGCACGTGTGTTCCTCTCTCCTCAGCCTGTGGATGGGCCTGCAGGCCTCGGACCTGGTCTGGACCATCTCGGACACGGCCTGGATCCTGAACATGTTGTGCTCCTTCCTGGAGCCCTGGACAGCGGGCGCCTGCGTGTTCGTCCACCTGCTGCCCAGGTTCGACCCCCTGGTCATCCTGCAGGTGAGGCCCACACATCACCCGCTCAGGGACTGCAGTCTCTCCCGCCCACACCGTGTGGGGTCCTTCACCCTCTCCCCCCCGTGTGCGGTCCGTCACCCTCTCCCCCGTGTGCGGTCCGTCACCCTCTCCCCACCCCCCACCCCCGTGTGCGGTCCCTCACCCTCTCTCCCCCGCCTCGGTGGGCATGCGGTTCACCAGGCCTGGCCAGGCAGCACTGACACCGCCTGCAGCCGTTGGCAGGAGGCGGGAGGGGGCTCTGTGAGGAGGCCTGGCCGCACCCTGCCCAGGGGCTCTGGGAGTCCAGGGCCCCCCCACTCCTGTGTGTCCACCACCGGCCAGGCGTGGCCTGGATTCTCTCAGGGGATTCTACTCAATGATTCTGTCACTTTCCCATCTAATCAAACTCTCACTCTGCCTCCTTCCACAAACCATGTGCTCTGCCTTCCGTGAAGAGCAACAGTTTTCCTGGGAGCCTGCTGGCAAACAGACGGGGCTTGGGGCGGGACGCCAGGGGGAGGGCGCGGCCGTGAGGGCCCAGAGGCGGCGGCTAAGAGAGCTCAGGCTGTCTGGAGGACGGCACCGGCGCCGCTCTGCTGGTGTGAGCCGTGGTGGGCAAACTCATCCGTCTGCAGAGCCAAACACCAACAGGACAACAACTGACATTTCTTTGGAGAGCCACATTTTTAAACCTAAACTATATAGGCAGGCACATTGTTACCTTAATTAGGGCACTCCTAAACTGGCCTTGGCTAAAAACTCAAGGGCCAAAGAGCCGCCTGTGGCTCGCGAGCCGCAGAGCTCCCACCCCGGAGTTAGAATGCCGTCCCGTGCACTGAGGGCGCGGGTCCGGTCCCTCCTGGATCGGACCCGCGCCCTCAGTGCCCGGCACATACCCGGGCTGCAGCTCCACCTCTGGCCGGTGCATACAGTCCTCAGTGGGGCATGCATACAACCAACCAGCGTTTCTCCCCCCCCCCCCCCCCCGCCCACCACCACCACCAAGAACAATGGAATATATATCCTTGGGTGAGGTTTAAAACAGAGTGCCTGGAGGAAATAACGGCATGATTCGCTGATGCTAATCATTTTCTTTTCTTTTCTTTTAAATATATTTTATTGATTTTGTACAGAGAGGAAGGGAGAGAGATAGAGAGTTAGAAGCATCGATGAGAGAGAGTCATCGATCAGCTGTCTCTTGCACACCCCCTACTGGGGATGTGCCCGCAACCAAGGTACATGCCCTTGACCGGAATCAAACCCGGGACCCTTCAGTCCCCAAGCCGAGGCTCTATCCATTGAGCCAAACCGGTCTCGGCTGATGCTAATCATTTTCTATGCTTTTGCCTCAGTCCTTCTCCTGTGAGCTCTGTGAGACAGAGGTGGCGTGGCATAGCAGCGAGTCAGCCCGCTGCCAATGCTGCCCACTCCGCGGCTGTGTGCCGCGGCCTCTGAGCCATGGCTTTCCCTCTGGCCGGGGTGATCACGCACGCGTGGTTTGAGCAGAGCAGTGCTGGCCCGGGTCTGGCTCAGCACCAGCTGAGCTGTAGGAGCTCCTGACTAGTCATAGGCCTTTCCCCTGAGGCCCCCTTCCTCCCCCCTCCCCGCACCCCATCATGAGCTGGGCGGGAGGTTCAGCCGCTGGCCCCCGAGCCAGGCAGCCGCAGCGGCCGCTCCACGGCCTGCAGCTGTGGGTGTGAGGACAGTCAGGACCTCGCAGCGGCAGGACCAAGCAGCTCAACCGGATAAAAGTGTACAGTCACCAGCTTTCACTCCACCATCGGAGCTTGTTCCTCTGCTCAGTTGGTGTGAGGGGACATGAGAACCAGGCTCATTGGCCTGGAGCAGACACACCAGTAAGCTGGACTGAAACGCAGACCCAGCCACGCCGGTGTCCCAGCCCGGCCCACGGGAGGGGTCTCACCTGGCTGTCTTCCGCAGGTTTTGTCCAGCTACCCCGTCAGCAGCTTGGCGGGCGCCCCGCTGGTGTACCGCATGCTGGTGCAGCAGGACCTGTCCAGGTGATCCCCTCCCCGCGCTCCCCGCCTACCCCATGGCCAGCACCCAGCTCGGGCCTGTGGGGACACCGCCTCTCCCCTCTCCCCTCAGGTTCCGGTTCCCGCACCTGCAGGGCTGCTTCAGCGGCGGGGAGGCCCTGCACCCGGGCACGCTGGCCAGCTGGCGGGCGCAGACAGGCCTGGACATCCGCGAGTTCTACGGCCAGACGGAGACGGTACCGCCTGCCCGCCGCCGCCCGGGGCCAGGAGCTGCCCCCTGCCCCTCCCCCTCCCCGTTCCCTTGACAATGAGCATACAGCCACCCGCCTGGGCGCTGCCCTCAGTGCCATGGGCGCCTGCGGGTGGGCACTGAGAGTGGAGGGAGCACGGGGGGGGGCAGTGGAAGCAGGACAGTGGTGTGAAGGCGCCGCGGGGAGGAGAGGAGGCTGAGTGGCCTCAGCAGAGCCCTGGCTTCAGGCGACCAGCACCGCTGCTCGGGGAAGGGACCTCCAGGAGCCGGCCTGCCAGGGAGGGGACCCCGCGCCGTGGCCTCCGTGTGGCCGGTGAGGTGGCCAGAGGTGCTCTGAGTTCTTGTCCACGCCCCTGTCCGCCACCTGGACCACGGGCTGCTTCTAGCCGCCACCGGGCGCTGCCCCCTCCCCAGCCTCTGCTGGGCCTCAGCACTTCCCCCCCTCCTCTCCCCCTCCCGCCAGCCCTCCCCGCCACCCCTCCCCGCCACCCCCTCCCCAATCACCCCTCCCCGCCACCCCTCCCCCGCCACCTCCTCCCCCGCCACCCCCTCCCCGCCACCCTTCCCCGCCACCCCCTCCCAATCACCCCTCCCCGCCACCCCCTCCCCGCCACCCCTTCCCCGCCACCCTTCCCCGCCACCCCCTCCCCATCACCCCTCCCCGCCACCCCCTCCCCGCCACCCCCTCCCCGCCACCCCTCCCCGCCACCCCCTCCCCGCCATCCCCTCCCCGCCACCCCTCCCCGCCACCCCCTCCCCGCCATCCCCTGTGCCACCTCCTCCCCGCCACCCTTCCCTGCCACTCCTCCCCGCCACCTCCTCCCCGCCACCCCTCCCCGCCACCTCCTCCCCGCCACCCCTCCCCCGCCACCCCTCCCCGCCACCTCCTCCCCGCCACCCCTCCCCCGCCACCCCCTGTGCCACCTCCTCCCCGCCACCCCTCCCCCGCCACCCCTCCCCGCCACCCCTCCCCCGCCACCCCTCCCCGCCACCCCTCCCCCGCCACCCCTCCCCGCCACCTCCTCCCCGCCACCCCTCCCCGCCACCCTTCCCCCGCCACCCCTCCCCCGCCACCCCTCCCCGCCACCCCCTCCCCGCCACCCCCTCCCCGCCACCCCTCCCCGCCACCCCTCCCCGCCACCCTCTCCCCGCCACCCTTCCCTGCCACCCCTCCCCGCCACCCCTCCCCGCCACCCCTCCCCGCCACCCCTCCCCGCCATCCCTCCAGCTCCTGCGGGAGGATGGGGACTGCAGGGCTGTGCTGGGGGTGCAGTGTGAGGAGGACCAGGAACTGCAGGGCTGAGCTTGGGGGGGAGGGGTGCAGTGCAGGAGGACAGTGCAGGGCAGGGCCCCCGGGCCGTCAGAGGGAGTCTGGCCAGGCCCCCATGGCAGTGGGAGTGTATTTGGCCACAGCCAGGCTGGGACTTAGGGAGGTAATTTAACTCCATTCGGTGTAAAAACTTTGGGTGCCCTGCTCCCTTAGGACAGTACGGCTCCCTAAAAAAGATTAAAATGTGGTTGTTAGTTCCTCCATTCGTGGGAGTAGTCAGTCAGATTGCTTCCAAACAATTTAGGGTCAGGAAAGGCGAGAGAGCAGGGGAGAGGAGAGCAAGGGAGGGAGAGCAGGGGAGAGGAGAGCAGGGAGGGGAGGGCAGGGAGAAGAGGGCAGGGGAGAGGAGAGCAGGGGAGGGGAGAGCAGTGAGGAGGAGCAGGGGAAGGGAGGGCAGGAAGGGGAGGGGAGGGGAGGGCAAGGAGGGGAGGGCAAGGAGGGGAGGGCAGGGAGGGGAGAGCAGTGAGGAGGAGCAGGGGAGGGGAGAGCAATGAGGGGAGAGTAGGGGAGAGGAGAGCAGGGAGTGGAGAGCAGGGAGGGGAGAGCAGGTGAGGAGGAGCAGGGGAGGGGAGGGCAGGGAGGAGGAGCAGGGGAGGGGAGGGCAGGGAGGGCAGGGAGGGGAGGGCAGGGGAGGGCAGGGAGGGGAGGGCAGGGAGGAGGAGCAGGGGAGGGGAGGGCAGGGAGGGGAGGGGAGGGGAGGGGAGGGCAGGGAGGGGAGGGCAGGGAGGGGAGAGAGCTGGAAGGGGAGAGCAGGGGAGGAGGACCAGGGGAGGGGAGGGCAGGAAGGGGAGAGAGCAGGAAGGGGAGAGCAGGGGAGGAGGAGCAGGGGAGGGGAGAGCAGGTGAGGAGGAGCAGGGGAGGGGAGGGCAGGGAGGAGGAGCAGGGGAGGGGAGGGCAGGGAGGAGGAGCAGGGGAGGGGAGGGCAGGGAGGGGAGAGAGCAGGAAGGGGAGAGCAGGGGAGGAGGAGCAGGGGAGGGGAGAGTGGGAGGTAGAGCAGGGGAGGGGAGAGCAGTGGAGGCGGAAGAGAATTGCCTTCCCACTGGGTGAGGACTGCTCAGCGGAGGGCTCTTTGTCCTCAGTTTTCTTCTGTGCTGTGACCTATGACCCTCCTGGGGTTGCCTGCTTCTCACAGGGCCTCACCTGCAGAGTGTCCAAGACCATGGCGGTGAAGCCGGGCCGCCTGGGGACCGCCGTGCCCCACTACGACGTGCAGGTGCGCTGGGCCTGGGGCACGGGAGCCATACGTTTCCGTTCTGCACCAAGGGGCTGAGAGACCACGTGCTGCGCGGCGGTCGGGGTGCCTTTTGATGTGTCTGGTGCCCAAGTTCCCAGGCCTCGAAGGCAACGGGGCGGCCGCTCTCCTCCTGAGCTCCTGCAGCCGGATGGTCCCAGTTCTTCTGGCCCCAGCTCCGTGGGGCTTCCCTGACCCCCGCCAGGCAGGCGGGTTCGAGACCTGGCTCCACGCGCCTGGTTCCCCAGGTCCGGACCGGGTGCTCGGCCACCACTGGAGCCGAGGGCTCTGGGTGCCCAGCCGGCTCTCCGCTGCTGCCAGCCCAGCCCGGCTCACCCCGCCTGCTCCCTCCACAGGTCATCGACGACCAGGGCCGCGTCCTGCCGCCAGGCGCGGAGGGCGACCTGGCCATCAGGGTCAAGCCCCACCGGCCCATCGGCATCTTCTCCGGCTACGTGGTAACGCGGCCCGGGTGGGAGACGGGCTCTGGAAGGGAGGAGGGCGGTCCCGGAGCTGTGGACTCCCAGAGGCACTGGCCAGGGTGCCCGGGGCCAGGGTGCCCAGAGCCTAGGAAGGGTGCTCGCCAAGAAAGAAGGCCCTGCGCGCTGCCGTCCTGAGCCTAACACTGCCCACATCAGGACGGCCTTCTCCACGCACAGGAGCTCCACATGGCAGAATGCCGCTGCCCTGAGCCACATGCCACAGACGACTCTCCCAGAGCCCTGCACCAAGCCTCATCCCCTCCCCTGTCACACGGTCCTCTGTCACATGATCCTCTGTCACACGGATCCTCAGTCACACGGATCCTCAGCCACACGGTTCTCTGTCACACGGTCCTCTGTCACATGATCCTCTGTCACACGGTCCTCTGTCACATGATCCTCTGTCACACGGTCCTCTGTCACACCATCCTCTGTCACACGGTCCTCTGTCACACGATCCTCTGTCACACGGTCCTCTGTCACACGGTCCTCTGTCACACAGTCCTCTGTCACACGGATCCTCTGTCACACGGTCCTCTGTCACACGGTCCTCTGTCACACGGATCCTCAGCCACACGGTCCTCTGTCACATGATCCTCTGTCACACGGTCCTCTGTCACAGGGATCCTCTGTCACACGGATCCTCTGTCACATGATCCTCTGTCACACGGTCCTCTGTCACACCATCCTCTGTCACACGATCCTCTGTCACACGGATCCTCAGCTACACGGTCCTCTGTCACACGGATCCTCAGCTACACGGTCCTCTGTCACAGGGATCCTCTGTCACACGGTCCTCTGTCACACCATCCTCTGTCACACCATCCTCTGTCACACGGATCCTCAGCCACACGGTCCTCTGTCACACGGATCCTCAGCCACACGGTCCTCTGTCACACGGTCCTCTGTCACACGGATCCTCTGTCACACGGTCCTCTGTCACACGATCCTCCGTCACACAATCCTCTGTCACACGGATCCTCTGTCACACGGTCCTCTGTCAAGCCTCGTGAGCATATCACCCTGGGACGGACCACAGAGCTGGGGTTTTCCTGTCCTCAGACCTTGGAATGTTAGAAACAGGTGTCCTCAGTCCGCCGCCTTCTTTAGAGGTGAGGACGCTGAGACCAGAGGTCACAGGCGCATGCGAGCCGCCGCTGCTGAGCAGTGGGCGAGAAAGGCCTGCCTGAGCCTTAGCCAATCAGGAAATCCGTGGTATAGCTGCTGCCACTCCATGTGTGCTTGCTGAGTGGCACACCGCCCTGGCACACCTTGCAGACACCACACTCATTAGCCCTCAAGGACCTTAGGAGCTCCTTGGAGCCCAAGTGCTTAAGTTCAAAGCCCTGCTCTTCCCCTTGCCTGTGTGAGGAAGTGGCTGATGCTCAGCCTCGGTTTCCAAACCTGTGGACTGTGGATTGCAGTACCTCGTAGCATTGCCATGGTTCTGGAAAGGCTTAGACAGCACTGGTGAGCGTGCGCGAAGAGAAGGCTGAGATCCTCACTAGCACCCACGTGAGGTCCAGGTGAGGAGAGGAGGTCGGCAGGCGAAGGTGCTGGAGTAAGGGTCGGCCTGGGGTCAGGGTTTGGCCTCAGTCTCCGCTCTGCCGTCGGGAATGGCTATGGGCTTTGGACGCCACAGTGCACACCCGTGTTCTCCACGTGGAGACCGGAGCCGAGCATGCCCTCTGCCGTCTCTGAACCAGAGACTGAATGGCCATCCGCGCCCACACGCCTACACGTAAACAAACACCCAGATGCTCAAGGGGTGAACCCCAAGCCTTCTCCCTGGTCAGCAACACCGGCCTCAGCTGTTATATTTCTGGAATTTTCGAACCTAGCAAAGGAGCATGAGAGTATCCCGTCAACCTTGGCTCCCTTAGATGGTGCCTGAAACGGAGCCGGAGTCAGGCTGACTCGCAGGGAAGGGACGCCCGGGCACGGGTCGTGGAGGCGTGCACGTTCCTGGGGGATACGTGACCCAAAGGGGAGCTCCCGGGCGGGGTGGCCACTCGGGCAGCCTGCCAGCGCAGGGTTCGCCTTGTGCCTGCTCGGCTGCTCATGCCGCCGGCCCGGGCTGGGGCGCAGGCCCTGCAGCACACGCTGTCTTTCTGCGGCTCCAGGACAACCCTGAGAAGACAGCGGCCAACATCCGGGGGGATTTCTGGCTCATGGGAGACCGCGCCATCAAGGACCAAGACGGCTATTTCCAGTTCGTGGGGCGGGCAGACGACATCATCAACTCCAGCGGGTGAGCTGTTCCGGGCGGGGAGTGGGACCCAGGTCCTCGTTCTGACGGTTCCAGACCCGGCCCGGCCCAGAGGGGGCCGGCTCCTCTGACAGGTGGTTCCTCTCCAGGTACCGGATCGGGCCCGGGGAGGTGGAGGACGCCCTCATGGAGCACCCCGCTGTGGCAGAGACGGCTGTCATCAGCAGCCCAGACCCCGTCCGAGGAGAGGTGATGGGGGCAGCAGGCTGGGTGCAGACGTGGGCAACAAGGGCATAACGAATGATGGCTAAGAGGGTGTACTCTGGCCACTGGACGGCCTGAGCCAACATCTTGGCCCTCCTGCGCACTTGCTGTGTGATCTGGAACAAGTTGCTTAGCCTCTCTGAGCCTCAGTTCCCCACCTGTGAGATGAGGGGCAGCTTGATGAGTAAAGTGTTAATATTTACAAGATTCTTGCAATGAGATCTGTCACATAGCAAGCACCTCAGAAGATCTGCTGTTGTTGGCACTTGAATCAGAACTGACCACTGACCGAAAGAACTGAGGAGGCATTTGAGCCAAGAGATGGAGCCCCACGCCATGGGTTGCAGTGGGGCTGTGGGGAGATGGAAGACCCTCACAATAATGAAGGCTATAGCAAAGGTCCAGAGGGGTCTGCAGGAGCCTGGTGTGTGGGGAGGCAGTAAGGTGCAGAGGTGTGGGTCAGCGTTCAGCTGCATCTCTGCAGGTACATGTGGACACTCATACCTCTGGCAGGTATGGGGCATGTCACCATGGAAACCAGAGCAGCCACTAGGCAAATGGGGCCCAAAGAGGGTCCTCTACTGGGAAAACTCTGTGCCGGGATGGAGCGAAGCCTCGGGCCTGGGAGGCTGCGTATGATTTCCTTGTAGTCCCCACGCGTTAAGGAAGACAGTCGGACCTCCATGTCACAGCTGTGCACGCGGTGGCGTGGGGGTGCACAGAGCTCCGGGGCTGTGGCCACAGCCTGTACTGTCTTCTCTTCGCTTAGCCAGCCTCTCCCTGCCTCTGTTGCCTCTGGGATGTGAGGTGAGCAGGTCTCAGTCTGCAGTCCTCACTGCCCACCCAGTAAGCCATTTGAGAGATTGGACTTTGGCCATTATTACCCCAGTGTCTCCCTTTTCTTGGCCCCAAGCCCCTGGAGGCACAGTGGAGAGGACGGGTCAGTGGCTGAGGAGGAGTCCTAACGCTGACTGTGCTACGCCGGAGTGCCCACGCGTCTGCCCCCTCTCCCCTCGCCCGCGCCGCAGGTGGTGAAGGCCTTTGTGGTGCTGGCGCCGCAGTTTGTGTCCTGCGACCCGGAGCAGCTCACCCGGGAGCTGCAGCAGCACGTGAAGTCGGTGACCGCCCCGTACAAGTACCCGAGGAAGGTGAGGCTGTCCCCAAGCCTGAGGAGAGACGGCCTCTCTCATGTCCCCTCTGGCCGGGGCCAGGACCTTATTCCGAAGTCCTGCCTGGCCATGACCGAGAACGCCCCCAATTCATCCAGAAGTGTTCTCGGTGCGGAGGGCAGCCTCGCTCAGCACCGTTCCCGCACAGTTCCCGCACACCGGCCACAGCCCCGCTCAGCACCGAGCTCTCGCTCTGTTATCCGGGGTTCTCTGGGCTGCGAGCCGCAGAAACCCGACTTGAAGTTTATTTCTCACACACTGATGAGTACAGGGGCGAGGGCTCAGACACGGTGGGAACAGCAGGCAAGGGGTCAGGGGTGGCTCTTGCCCCGACTCTCCTTTCGGTATTGGCCTCCTTCCTGGAAGTGCTCTCAGCAGCTCCACACACTCTTCCAGAGCTGTGCAAATCCCCGTGGTCCCCAAAGGACCAGCCTGCACATGGATTCTCATTGGAACATTTCCAGTCAGAGTCCACTGCTAAACCAATCCCTGTAACCAGGGGTGAAACACTCTGATTGGCCAGCTATGGGTCACATGGTCACCCCTAGAGGGCATGCAGGATGATGGGAGAAAGGGCTGCCCTACCCAGGTCAGGGACCAGTGAAGGAGGGTGGCTCCCGCGGTAAATGGAAGAGCCGTCGTCAGAAAAGGCAAAAAGCGTACACTCCACTGTGTCTGCTTTCACGGGGCAGGGAGCCGAGGCAGAGGTGGGCACGGAAGAGTTTGCCCCAGGGAAGGGTTTAATTTCTCCTCTTTGGAGTCTGGGCGGAAGGTGAGAGCAGCCCCATGAAGCCCCCAGATCCTATGTAACCAGGTGCCCTCTAACAACTGGTCTGCACACACAAGCTGTCCTGGCAGGGTCTCTGAGAGGCAGACTCAGGGTCTGACAGCCAGAGGTTTGGAGGGGGTCTTTGGGATGCTCTTGGGAAGGAAGGGGAAGGGCTGACTGAAGGTAGAGTTGCACTGTGATGTGGCTCAGTGGCCTCAGCCAGCCCCTGGGAGTCTTGAAGCTAAGACGCCCTCTCGTTTCCGGAGCAGCCTGGATGCAGCTGCCTGGGGCGGGGCGGGGCCCTGGGAGGGGAAGGGCGGGACAATCTCCTGAGCTGCTGTGCTCCCTGGGGGGCCTGGCAATGGGAAAGTGAGTCTTGCATTCCTGCAGGGACCTGGGTGGTACCTCAGAGTCCACCACACAGACTTACATTCACCTCCACTACTCACTCAGCAGTCTCTCTGTGCCTTACTTTTCCTACCTGTAAAATGGGGATAATGGTGTCACCCCTCCACAGGTTGCTAAGAAGAACAGTTAATGTTTGTAAGGTACCTTAGCCAGAATTTAATAAGTATTTTAAAAGCGGCTAGGAATCGGACCACACCAAGCATATTATGAATTTTGACTTGTAGCTGAATATTTCTGAGGATCCAGTGGAGAGGTCGGGTCATACAGGGTAGCAGGGTACTGTCCCCTTAGAATGCCTGCAGTGGTTCTTCCCACACCTTCCTCCTCCCAGCACCCGCCCCCTCACCTACACACACACACACACACACACACACACACACACACACCACCGCTCCTCTCCCTTCTTCCTGACATACACATCACTTTCTTCCTCGCTGGGAGCCTCCTGTGTTTCCTTCTACTCTCCACTGACACCTCCAACCAAATAGTCCTGTTTTAGGTCAGACTGTCTTTGTGGGAACTACTCAACCCTGCTCTGTAGCGAGAAAGCAGCCAGCCACAACTGCAAATAAACATGTGTGGCTGTTGTTTCAATAAAACTTTATTTACAAAAACAGAAGGGCTGGATGTTGCCCACAGGATATAGCTTGCCAACCCCCAGCTTTATCTAACTGATTTAACAAATTCTTTTCTTTACATAGTCTTGCCTCATGGCAAGTCAGCTGCTAACTTTTTCGTACCAGTGTCCCTATTATTACTTTCCTTAAACCCAAAACCATCTGATTTCTAGACCAGTGGTCTGGCAAGCTGAGCCCCACAGCCAGAGCCTCGGTGAGTTCTCTTCCCCGCCCACACCTTGGGGTTCAGGAGAACTAGAGACGGAGGGTCCTGAACGTCAAGCATTCCTTCCCGGGTGAGAAAGGTGGAGTTGGAGAGGCTTTGAGTTCTGCTGAGGACACACCAGCAGCAAATGATGGAGATGACATTGAAAATCAGGCTCCCTAACCTCAGCTGCCTGTTTCTAGTCCAGATCCAGATGCAGGGCTAACACCATGGGCTTGGCCCTGCCAGGAGCTCAGCCTGCACTCATCCTCACAGCGCCGCAGGCTGTGATTCCAGGTGACTGGGCGGGAAGGATGAATCTCAGGAAAGCCTCCATCAAAGCCAGGTAGAAGGTCTGGGAGAGATGGGGGCATAGAGAGTCTGATGTCAGGGCTCAGGTGTCTGCCTCCTGTGAGGGGTCAGTGCCCTGCACTGCTCTCCCTGCCCCCAGTTCATCAGAGGCCAGTTGGCTCACTCTTAGATCCTATTTGCCTCACTTTCTGAACCTTCTTGCTGCAACTTCGTATATCCTGGGAGTTTTCCTAGCTCAGCAGTCACTCACCTGGAGCCTCCTGCCCCGGAACTTCCCCTCACCTAGCAATTCCTCCAAAAAGCCAACCTGCGGAGTCAGTCATGGATGGCCAGCCCTGACCCATCTGTCCCAACAGGTGGAGTTTGTCTTGGACCTGCCCAAAACCGTGTCTGGGAAAGTCCAGCGGACGAAACTCCGAGACCAGGAGTGGAGGAGGCCTGGGCCAGCCCGGGCCCAGTGACACCAGGAGTGGAGGAGGCCTGGGCCAGCCCGGGCCCAGTGACACCAGCAGGGGTTCTTTGGGCCTGCCCCCTCATCCCCTTCCTCCGTTAACAAAGGGTGCAGCCACTCTTTATCTGGGCTACTTAGATCTTTATATTTTCAACAATTTTTGAGATTCAAATCCAATTCTAATTATTTTAAGGCCTTTACTTTGGCTAATTTTTTTTAGATGTTTTGTTTTGTTTTAATATATTTTATTGATTTTTCACAGAGAGGAATTGAGAGGGACAGAGAGCCAGAAACATCGATGAGAGAGAAACATCGACCAGCCACCTCCTGCACACACACCCCCCCCCCCCATGGGGATGTGCCCGCAACCAAGGCACATGCCCCTGACCGGAATCAAACCCGGGACCCGACGCTCTATCCACTGAGCCAAACCGGTCCCAGCTACTTGGGCTAATTTTTGTAACAAACAATTTACTGATTTTCTGGGAGGTCTTAAAGTTGTTTTAACATGCTTCATTAGCATTTTAAAAACCACTCTTTATTAGGGAATTGTCAATCCTGTTTTTTCCTGGGTCAAATTCGCAGTCTTTCGTTTTGCAGAAAAAACTGTCTTGGGTTTTTCATTTCTGTGGCTTTGACAGAGAGTCAAGCACAAAACCCTGAACATCCAAAAAGGGGACAGCTGGACACATTTTGTTTTAAGCCAGGCTTCTCTCCCCATGAGCACAGAAATCCCAGACGCATTTCTAAATCTTTATGGCGAGAAAGGAGACTCTAAATCAGCGTACTGGGAGAGTGGGCTCCGTATTGGCTTGCCTGGTGTCTCCCTTCCCCACACCCTGCTTGCTTTGGGGGAACTTTCTGGCTGCGTGTCTTTTCATGCTTAATAGATAAAGACAGATCTTAATTTTTTTTTCTTTTTTCTCTTTACGAAGTAATAACTAACACTTAAGCTTATCTTTGCCAAAATTTGGTTATCATAAGATGTTCTTTGGTAATTTTTAAATAAAACTTTAAGTAATCTTTCTGCAGGAGAGCTTATAGCTCTGCCCTTTGAATTTCTCCGCACTAGAGGTAGTTTCAGTAGTGGGATTTCATTTCTTATTACAAATTTTAGATTCCAAATATAAATTAAGATTTTAATTTGAACAAGAAACTACATTAAAGATGACCATGGCACTCTTTTTTTCAGCCTGATTTAAAGAAGTACCTTTTGATATTCCAATTTCTTTATAATTTTGCCTATTGACCAAATTTTTCCCCAATATAATCTGACTGAAACACAAAGTATCACTCACGCACTTACAGATCCGAGGGGTTCTGAAGCTGACATGGGCTCTGTGCACAGTGAACTTTACCATCCGCTCAGGTGAACCCTTCTTTCTCCAGAAGCTTTCCATTAGTGTCTCCAGCCCCAGGTCGGGTCCCCATAATGCCAGGGTTCTCTCCCCAGCCTTACAAAAGGCTCAGCATTCTGGAGAAAGGGGCTGATGTGCAGATGATTAAAGAGTCCAAGGATGAAAGATAACTTTGAAAGGCATTAGGGGTCAGAGGATCTTCAGCTAAAAGAACTGAAGACTCTTTTGTCTAAGGACCCTGTGCTATTTATTTAACACAATTTGTCCTAAGGCAAGGTGGAGATACGCACTTCAAAGGGTAAGGTTTCAAAGGGTTTTGTCAGTTTGGGGAATAGCCAACAGCTGTTCGGGTGTTTGGCCAACAGGAGGCAATAAAATGCCCTGAGTTGTCTGGCAGTTAACAATCCTATTCAGGTTTGGGGGAAGTGCCGTTTAGCCATTTCCACCAGATAAGCTACATATGTGGCTCACCCTTGTTGAGCTGCCCAAGCTTCACCAGCCTTTTGGTGAAACTCTTGTAATTATTACATGCTGGAATTGGTTCCTGGCAGCAGGGAGTCAGTGGACACTCGCAGAAACCCAGAGATGCTGGAGAAGAGTGCGTCCTGGAGGCGGGCGAGACTGGGAAGCTCTGGGCTTGAGGTGCCCAAGACACAGCTCAGCAGAGATGTCCAGTGAGTGGTTGGGTCTGAAGCTCAGAACAGAGGTCCCTAGCTAGTAGTTTCCCGTGTGTGTGCCACAGCCCTGAGAGAGGGGGGGGTGAGAGGGAATGCGTGGCTCTCCAGGCCCCTCCCTGTGACAACAATGCTCCTCACAGCCACACCTGCTAAAGGAGAGCTGTTTTCTCCAGGCGTTGTGTACACAGAAGCCCCTTACCACAGGGAGTCACCGCAGCCCCTGAGTCCAGGAGAGGGTAGGAGTCATGAGCGGGCAGGGATGGGCCCTTCCTTCCCCAGCTCTTGTCCTCTCATATAAACAAGAGACCCTGGTTGTGTTGTGATAAAGCCCATTTATTAAAGCAGTTATGAGAAGGAAAACCCCTATTTTGTAAAAAAAAAAAAAAAAAAAAAAAAAAAAAAAAAAAAAAAAAAACCCTGCTGTTTCTAGAAATGTTTGCTTTCTGGTCTGCTTTAGCCTGTTTGAATAATGATGAAGATAAACTTAGCTGTATGACCTTGTAGGCCAGAGACTAGATATGCTCATAATCTCAATACCATGCCAGGTGCATTTTTTAATTGGATAGAACTGTATTGTTTTCAAGGTTAGCATCGAGATAACCATTAAATGCACATAGGGATGGCCAGTGCCTGGGACAGACGGCACTGTGGCCACCGCTCCTGGTCCCGGGCCCGCGCTGAGCTGCCTGCATGATAGGCACGGTGTCCCAGCTCCTTCAGGCTCTGGGCAGCTTAGCTCATTGCTTTACGTCTAAATTACTACAGAAATTGTACCCAACAGGACACACTCTATCACTGCTATCAGGAGCATCGTGTCCTTAACATTAATAAAAGGACACCACACAAAACAGCAAAACAAAACAGTAGTGTTCTGCTCAGCTTAGCTGCTGCTGCTGCCCCAGGAGTCTCGGCTGGCTTATCAAGGAGAGGCAGGATCAGCGGGCGGGAGTCCGACCAGCCCAAAGCGGAGCCGGGAGGGCCACGCCTGTAAGGGCCTGGGGACTTGAGTGGGGACAAGGGCGATGAAGCAGGAGGCAGAGTGGCTGTGCTTGGCTGATGGGCTCTCCTAGAACCATCTGGTAAAAGCGGTGACATCTTTCACCAGAAGCTCAGCGTCCAGGTGACCCGTCACCAAAAGGCCCAGTGATTTCTAAGCGATGGCAGCAATCATCTCTCGGTATAAAAGGTTACTATGCAAAGTGTCCCCTCGGGAGTTCCACGGGAGGCCAGGAGTTTGATCGCTCGCTATGACATGTGCTGACCACCAGGGGGTGGTGCCGAACCAAGGAAGGCCCTCCTGACAGCCAGCAGCTTCATGCACTGGGCCTCTCGTGTGCCGAACGCCCCGGGAAGCAGGTGTGAGGCTTCAAGGGAATCCAAGAAACAGAGAGGTTTGGGATTGTCAGTGAGGGCACCAGGTTCCTAAGAGGGTGGAAATGCAGTGACAGCTGCCCACCGTGCAGCGCGGCCCGCCCGGCCGGGCTGTCTGTGGCCCGGAAGAGGGGGTGGAGCAGGGCGATGGGAAGGAGGCCCTGCCTTCTACAATGGCAAGAGGAACAGGGTGTGGCCCGCCACTCGGGTTTTCATGGCCGGTTGTGTTTTGTTTTGTTTTGTTTTGTTTTTTTTCATGGCCGGTTCTTTACAGCGGGCCTGACCAAGCCCCAGCACACGGCGAGGCGACCTGCGTTCTGACTTATTTTCCCAGCAGCTCTAGGACTGGCACACTAACACCCCTCACTAATGAGGGCACTGGGGCTCCGCAGCTAAATGGTTTGCTTTGTAACTTGTTCACGAATTCAAACCTAAACATTGGACTTCAAGCCCCATACACTTCCTTCTTAATGGATCACCGGAGGGGGGCGTTCAAGGAGGAGAAACCTCAGTGTTTCCAAACCCGAGAGCCGCCAGCAGCAGGAAGTCCATGGGACGGAGCAGGAGGGCGGGCCCAGGGCCCAGGACACAGGCCCGGCGGCTGCTCACCCAGAAAGCTGCCCGCTCCTCTCTGATAAACACCGACACCGGCGTAAGGGGACTGAGACAGCAGGAGGCATCAGGCTGGCTCTCGGGAAAGGATGCTTTGTGAATATCCTAAGAAACGAGCGCTAGAAGGACGTTGGATAATTATATCAGTGATGGCAATTTCTTCAACAAATGTTTATCACACCTGTCCGTGCAGGCATTCTAGCCCAGAGCAGACACGAGCGGGTGAAAGGGACCAGGCTCTGCTTTTGCACTTCCAGCGGCGGAGGGAAATGAGCAGGGAGAGGGGTGGTCCAGGGCGCTGGAAGCAGTGACAGCTGAGGGGACTGATGAACAGCCAGTGACCTGAGACTCTGAGGTGATGCCTCCAGGCCTGGAACACAGCCAGGGGCGCGTGGGGGGCAGGGGGCGGGCGTGTTTGGGGCAGGGGGCGGGCACGTGGGGGGCAGGGGCAGATGGGGGGCAGGGAAAAGGCACGTGGGGGGCAGAGGCGCGTGGGGGGCAGAAGGTGGGCTCATGGGGTGCAGGGGCGCGTGGGGAACAGGGGAAGATGGGGGGCAGGGGCACGTGGGGGGCAGGGGCAGATGGGGGGCAGAGGGAGGGCAAGTTGGGGCAGAGGCAGGTGTAGGGGGGCGGGGGGGAAGCAAGCCTGGGGCAGAGGAGCTGGAGGGGTGGGCACATCACTACCAAAGCTTTTATAAAATCCACGTCTGGTCCTCTCAGTCAGAGAAAGTAGTACAGCCCTGGGACAGGTGATTTAAAAAGCTCCCAGGAGATCCCAGTGGAACCCGAGGTTCAGACTCCCTCCTCTCAACACTTCCAGAGAGAGCCTGGCGTCAGGAGCCTGTGGGGGGCTGTGGGGAGCTGTGTGTGGGGCTGTGTGTGGGGCTGTGTGTGGGGCTGTGTGTGGGGCTGTGTGTGGGGCTGTGTGTGGGGGGCTGTGTGTGGGGCTGTGTGTGGGGCTGTGTGGGGGGCTGTGTGGGGGGCTGTGTGGGGGGCTGTGTGGGGGGCTGTGTGGGGGGCTGTGTGGGGGGCTGTGGGGGGCTGTGTGTGGGGCTGTGTGGGGGGCTGTGTGGGGGGCTGTGGGGGGCTGTGTGTGGGGCTGTGTGTGGGGGGCTGTGTGGGGGGCTGTGTGTGTGGGACTGTGTGTGGGGGGCTGTGTGGGGGGCTGTGGGGGGCTGTGTGTGGGGCTGTGTGGGGGGCTGTGTGGGGGGCTGTGGGGGGCTGTGTGTGGGGCTGTGTGTGGGGGGCTGTGTGTGGGGCTGTGTGTGGGGCTGTGGGGGGCTGTGTGTGGGGCTGTGTGGGGGGCTGTGTGGGGGGCTGTGGGGGGCTGTGTGTGGGGCTGTGTGTGGGGGGCTGTGTGTGGGGCTGTGTGTGGGGCTGTGGGGGGCTGTGTGTGGGGCTGTGTGGGGATGTGAATGGGTGTGTGTGGGGGGCTGTGTCGGGCTGTGTGGGAGGCTGTGTGGGGCTGTGTGGGGCTGTGTGTGGGGCTGTGGGGGGCTGTGTGTGGGGCTGTGTGTGGGGCTGTGTGTGGGGCTGTGTGTGGGGCTGTGTGTGGGGGGCTGTGTGTGGGGCTGTGTGTGGGGGGCTGTGTGGGGCTGTGTGTGGGGCTGTGGGGGGCTGTGTATGGGGCTGTGTGGGGGGCTGTGGGGGGCTGTGTGTGGGGCTGTGTGGGGGGCTGTGGGGGGCTGTGTATGGGGCTGTGTGGGGGGCTGTGGGGGGCTGTGTATGGGGCTGTGTGGGGGGCTGTGGGGGGCTGTGTATGGGGCTGTGTGGGGGGCTGTGGGGGGCTGTGTATGGGGCTGTGTGGGGGGCTGTGTGGGGGCCTGTGTGTGGGGCTGTGTGGGGGGCTGTGTGGGGGGCTGTGGGGGGCTGTGTGTGGGGCTGTGTGTGGGGGGCTGTGTGGGGCTGTGTGGGGATGTGAATGGGTGTGTGTGGGGGGCTGTGTCGGGCTGTGTGGGAGGCTGTGTGGGGGGCTGTGTGTGGGGCTGTGTGTGGGGCTGTGTGTGGGGCTGTGTGTGTGGGGCTGTGTGTGTGGGGCTGTGTGGGGGCTGTGTGTGTGGGGCTGTGTGGGGCTGTGTGTGGGGCTGTGTGGGGGGCTGTGGGGGGCTGTGTGTGGGGCTGTGTGGGGATGTGAATGGGTGTGTGTGGGGGGCTGTGTCGGGCTGTGTGGGAGGCTGTGTGGGGCTGTGTGGGGCTGTGTGTGGGGCTGTGTGTGGGGCTGTGTGTGGGGCTGTGTGTGTGGGGCTGTGTGTGTGGGGCTGTGTGTGGGGGGCTGTGTGGGGGCTGTGTGGGGGGCTGTGTGGGGGGCTGTGGGGGGCTGTGTGTGGGGCTGTGTGTGGGGCTGTGTGGGGGGCTGTGTGGGGCTGTGTGTGGGGCTGTGTGGGGGTCTGTAGGGGGGGCTGTGTGTGGTTCTGTGTGGGGACCTGTGCGTGCGGCTGTGTGTGGGGCTGTGTGAGGCTGTTTGGGGTGCTGTGTCGGGCTGTGTGGGGGGCTGTGTGTGGGGCTGTGTGTGGGGCTGTGTGTGGGGCTGTGTGTGGGGCTGTGTGGGGGGCTGTGTGGGGGGCTGTGTGTGGGGCTGTGTGGGGGGCTGTGTGTGGGGCTGTGTGGGGGGCTGTGTGTGGGGCTGTGTGTGGGGCTGTGTGTGGGGCTGTGTGGGGGGCTGTGTGTGGGGCTGTGTGGGGGGCTGTGTGGGGGTCTGTGTGTGGGGCTGTGTGGGGGGCTGTGTGGGGGGCTGTGGGGGGCTGTGTGTGGGGGGCTGTGTGAGGCTGTGTGTGTGGGGCTGTGTGGGGGGCTGTGTGTGGGGCTGTGTGTGGGGCTGTGTGGGGGGCTGTGTGTGGGGCTGTGTGGGGGGCTGTGTGGGAGGCTGTGTGGGGCTGTGGGGGGCTGTGTGTGGGGGGCTGTGTGAGGCTGTGTGTGTGGGGCTGTGTGGGGGGCTGTGTGTGGGGCTGTGTGGGGGGCTGTGTGTGGGGCTGTGTGTGGGGCTGTGTGTGGGGCTGTGTGTGGGGGGCTGTGTGGGGGGCTGTGGGGGGCTGTGTGTGGGGCTGTGTGGGGATGTGAATGGGTGTGTGTGGGGGGCTGTGTCGGGCTGTGTGGGAGGCTGTGTGGGGCTGTGTGGGGCTGTGTGTGGGGCTGTGTGTGGGGCTGTGTGTGGGGCTGTGTGTGGGGCTGTGTGTGGGGGGCTGTGTGGGGCTGTGTGTGGGGCTGTGTGTGTGGGGCTGTGTGTGTGGGGCTGTGTGTGGGGGGCTGTGTGGGGGCTGTGTGGGGGGCTGTGTGGGGGGCTGTGGGGGGCTGTGTGTGGGGCTGTGTGTGGGGCTGTGTGGGGGGCTGTGTGGGGCTGTGTGTGGGGCTGTGTGGGGGTCTGTAGGGGGGGCTGTGTGTGGTTCTGTGTGGGGACCTGTGCGTGCGGCTGTGTGTGGGGCTGTGTGAGGCTGTTTGGGGTGCTGTGTCGGGCTGTGTGGGGGGCTGTGTGTGGGGCTGTGTGTGGGGCTGTGTGTGGGGCTGTGTGTGGGGCTGTGTGGGGGGCTGTGTGTGGGGCTGTGTGGGGGGCTGTGTGTGGGGCTGTGTGTGGGGCTGTGTGTGGGGCTGTGTGGGGGGCTGTGTGTGGGGCTGTGTGGGGGGCTGTGTGGGGGTCTGTGTGTGGGGCTGTGTGGGGGGCTGTGTGGGGGGCTGTGGGGGGCTGTGTGTGGGGGGCTGTGTGAGGCTGTGTGTGTGGGGCTGTGTGGGGGGCTGTGTGTGGGGCTGTGTGTGGGGCTGTGTGGGGGGCTGTGTGTGGGGCTGTGTGGGGGGCTGTGTGGGGGGCTGTGGGGGGCTGTGTGTGGGGGGCTGTGTGAGGCTGTGTGTGTGGGGCTGTGTGGGGGGCTGTGTGTGGGGCTGTGTGGGGGGCTGTGTGTGGGGCTGTGTGTGGGGCTGTGTGTGGGGCTGTGTGTGGGGCTGTGTGGGGGGCTGTGTGGGGGGCTGTGGGGGGCTGTGTGTGGGGGGCTGTGTGAGGCTGTGTGTGTGGGGCTGTGTGGGGCTGTGTGTGTGGGGCTGTGTGGGGGGCTGTGTGGGGCTGTGTAGGGGGCTGTATTGGGCTGTGTGGGGGGCTGTTAGTGGGGCTGTGTAGGGGGCTGTGTGGGGCTGTGTGGGGGGGTGTGGGGGTCATTGGGGGGGCTGTTGGGGGCAGTGGGTGTGGCTGTGTGGGGGGGGCTGTTTGGGGTTGTGTGTGGGCCTGTGTGTGGGGGGCTGTGTGGGGCTGTGTCTGGGGCTGTATGGGTGGACTGTGTGGGGGGCTGTGTGTGGGGCTGTGTGGTGGGCTGTTTGTGGGGCTGTGAGTGGGGCTGGGTGTGTGGGGCTATGGGGGGCTATGAGTGGTGGGGCTTTATGGGGGGCTGTGTGGGGGGCTGTGTGTGGGGCTGTGAGTGGGGTTGTGTGTGGGGCTGTGTGTGTGGGGCTGTGTGGGCGGCTGTGGGGGCTGTGAGGGGGGTTGGGGGGCTGTGGGGTGCCTTGTGTGGGTCTGTGTGTGGGTCTGTGTGTGGGGCTGTGTGGGGCTGTGTGTGGGGCTGTGTGTGGGCTGTGGGGGGCTGTGATTGGGGGGGGCGCTGTGTGGGGGGCTGTTTGTAGGGCTATGTGGGGGGCTGTGAGGGGGAAATGGGGGGCTGTGTGGGGCTGTGTGTAGGGCTGTGTGGGGGGCTGTGAGTGAGGGGGCTGTGAGTGGGGGGGCTGTGTGTGGGGCTGTGTTGGGCTGTGTGGGGGGCTGTGTGTGGGGCTGTGTGTGGGGGGCTGTGTGGGGGGTTGTGAGTGGGGCTGTATGTGGGGCTGTGTGTGGGGCTGTGTGTGGGGCTGTGTGTGGGCGGCTGTGGGGGACTGTGTGTGGGTGGGTGTGGGGCTGTGTGTGGAGCTCTATGTGGGGTTATGTGGGGGCTGTGAGTGGGGGTGTGTGCGGTTGTGAGTGGGTGGGCTGTGTCGGAGGCTGTGTGTGGGGCTGTGTGGGGGGCTGTGAGTGGGGCTGTGTGGGGGGCTGTGTGTGGGGCTGTGTGGGGGGCTGTGAGTGGGTCTGTGAGTGAGGGGGCTTTGAGTGGGGGGGCTTTGTGTGGGGCTGTGTGTGGGGTTGTGTGGATTGTGAGTGGGGGGGCTGTGTTTTGGGCTGTGTCGGGGGCTGTGTGGGGGGCTCTGTGGGGCTGTGGGTGGGGCTTGTGGGGCTGTGTGTCGGGCTGTGTGTGGGGCTGTGTGTGGGGCTGTGAGGGGCTGTGTGGGGGGCTGTGTGTCGGGCTGTGTGTGGGGCTGTGTGTGGGGCTGTGAGTGGGGCTGTGAGTGGGGCTGTGTGTGGGGCTGTGTGGGGGCTGTGTGGGGGGCTGTGGGGGGCTGTGAGTGGGGCTGTGAGTGGGGCTGTGTGGGGGGCTGTGTGTGGGGCTGTGTGTGGGGCTGTGAGTGGGGCTGTGAGTGGGGCTGTGTGTGGGGCTGTGTGTGGGGCTGTGAGTGGGGCTGTGAGTGGGGCTGTGTGGGGGCTGTGTGGGGGGCTGTGTGGGGCTGTGTGTGGGGCTGTGAGTGGGGCTGTGTGGGGGGCTGTGTGTGGGGCTGTGTGGGGGGCTGTGTGTGGGGCTGTGTGGGGGGCTGTGTGGGGCTGTGAGTGGGGCTGTGTGGGGGGCTGTGTGTGGGGCTGTGTGGGGGGCTGTGAGTGGGTCTGTGAGTGAGGGGGCTTTGAGTGGGGGGGCTGTGTGTCTGGCTGTGTGTGGGGTTAAGTGGGTTGTGAGTAGGGGGGCTGTGTTTTGGGCTGTGTCGGGGGGCTGTGTGGGGGCTGTGTGGGGGGCTGTGTGTGGGGCTGTGTGTGGGGCTGTGTGTGGGGCTGTGTGGGGGGCTGTGTGGGGGGCTGTGTGTGGGGCTGTGTGTGGGGCTGTGTGGGGGGCTGTGTGAGGGGGGTTGTGTGAGGCTGTGTGGGCGGCTGTGTGTGTGGGTCTGTGTGGGGCTGTGTGTGTGGGGGTATGGGGGGGCTGTGATTGGGGCTGTTTGTGAGGATGTGTGGGCGGCTGTGTGGGCGGCTGTGTGGGGGGCTGTGTGTGGGGCTGTGTGTGGGGCTGTGTGTGGGGCTGTGTGTGGGGCTGTGTGGGTCTGTGTGGGGTCTGTGTGTGGGGCTGTGTGGGGGGCTGTGTGGGGCTGTGTGGGGGGCTGTGTGGGGCTGTGTGTGGGGCTGTGTGGGGGGCTGTGTGGGGCTGTGTGGGGGGCTGTGTTGGGCTGTGTGGGGGGCTGTGTGGGGCTGTGTGTGGGGCTGTGTGGGGCTGTGTGGGGCTGTGTGTGGGGCTGTGTGGGGGGCTTTGGGGGACTGTGTGGGGGGCTGTGGGGGGCTGTGTGTAGGGCTTTGTGTGGGGTTGTGGGGGGCTGTGTGTTGGACTGTATGGGGGTCTGTGTTGGGCTGTGGGGGGCTGTGTGGGGATGTTTGGGGCTGTGAGTGGGGCTGTGAGTGGGGCTGTGAGTGGGGCTGTGGGGGGCTGTCTGTGGGATTGGCTTTGGGCTGTGTGCGGGGCTGTGTGGGGCTGTGAGTGGGAGGGCTCTGGGGGGCTGTGTGGGGCTATGATTGGGGGGGCTGTGAGGTGTGCTGTGTGTGGGGCTTTGTGTGGAGCTGTGTGTGGCACTGTGGGGGGTTCTGTGGGGGGCTGTGAGTAGGGCTGTGTTGGGGCTTTGTGTGGGGCTGTGTGTGTGGGGCTGTGGGTGGGGGGGTTTGGAGCTGTTTGTGGGGCTATGTGGGGGGCCTGTGTATGGGGCTCTTGGGGAGGCTGTGGTGGGCTGTGAGGGGGGGTGGTGGGCTGTGTGGGGCTGTATGTGGGGCTGTGTGGAGGGCTGTGTGTGGGGCTGTGTGGGGCTGTGTGGGGCTGTGTGGGGCTGTGTGGGGGGCTGTGTGTGGGGCTGTGCGGGGGGCTGTGGGGGGCTGTGTGTGTGGCTGTTAGTGGGGCTGTGGGGGGCTGTGTGGGGGGCTGTGTGTTGGGCTGTGTGTCGGGCTGTGATTGGGGCTGTGAGTGGGGGTGTGTGGGGGGCTGTGTGGGGCTGTGTGGGGGGCTGTGTGGGGGGGTGTGGGGGTCATTGGGGGGGCTGTTGGGGGCAGTGGGTGTGGCTGTGTGTGGGGGGCTGTTTGGGGCTGTGTGTGGGCCTGTGTGTTGGGGGCTGTGTGTGGGGCTGTTTCTGGGGCTGTATGGGGGGGCTGTGTGGGGGCCTGTGTGGGGGGCTGTGTGTGGGGCTGTGTGTGGGCCTGTGTGTGTGGGGCTGTGTGGGTGGCTGTGGGGGCTGTGAGTGGTGGGAGTTGTGGGGCTGTGTGTGGGGCTGTCTGGGAGGCTGTGGGGGCTGTGAGGGGGTTTGGGGGGCTGTGGGGTGCCTTGTGTGGGGCTGTATGTGGGTCTGTGTGTGGTGCTGTGTGGGGCTTTGTGGGGGGCTGTGTGTGGGGGGCTGTGTGTGGGGCTGTGTGTGGGGCTGTGTGGGGGGCTGTGTGTGGGGCTGTGTGTGGTGCTGTGTGGGGCTGTGTGGGGGTCTGTGTGGGGGGTTGTGAGTAGGGCTGTGTGAGTCTGTGTTGGGGGAGCTGTGTATGGGGGGCAGTGTTGGGGGCTGTGGGGGGCTTTGTGGGGGGCTGTGTGGTGCTGTGTGTGGGGCTGTGAGTGGGGGGGGCTGTGTGTGGGTCTGTGTGAGTCTGTGTGTGGGGGGCTGTGTATAGGGGGCTGAGTGTGGGGCTGTGAGTGGCTGTGTGTGGGGCTGTGTGTGGGCCTGTGAGTGGGGCTGTGTGTTGAGCTGTGTGGGGGGCTGTGTGTGGAGCTGTGTTGGGCTGTGTGGGGGGCTGTGAGTGGGGCTTTGAGTGGGGGGGCTGTGTGGGGCTGTGTGGGGGGCTGTGTGGGTAGCTGTGTGTGGGGCTGTGTGGGGGGCTTTGTGGGGGGCTGTGTGTGGGGCTGTGTGTGGGGCTGTGTAGGGCTGTGAGTCTGGCTGTGTGTGGGGCTGGTGGGGGGCCGTGTGTGGGGCTGTATTGGGCTGTGTGGGGTGCTGTTTGGGGGGCTGTTAGTGGGGCTGTGTAGGGGGCTGTGTGGGGCTGTGTGGGGGGGTGTGGGGGTCATTGGGGGGGCTGTTGGGGGCAGTGGGTGTGGCTGTGTGGGGGGGGCTGTTTGGGGTTGTGTGTGGGCCTGTGTGTGGGGGGCTGTGTGGGGCTGTGTCTGGGGCTGTATGGGTGGGCTGTGTGGGGGGCTGTGTGTGGGGCTGTGTGGTGGGCTGTTTGTGGGGCTGTGAGTGGGGCTGGGTGTGTGGGGCTATGGGGGGCTATGAGTGGTGGGGCTTTATGGGGGGCTGTGTGGGGGGCTGTGTGTGGGGCTGTGAGTGGGGTTGTATGAGGGGCTGTGTGTGGGCCTGTGTGTGGGGGGCTGTGTGGGCGGCTGTGGGGGCTGTGAGTGGTGGGAGTTGTGGGGCTGTGTGTGGGGCTGTCTGGGAGGCTGTGGGGGCTGTGAGGGGGGTTGGGGGGCTGTGGGGTGCCTTGTGTGGGGCTGTATGTGGGGCTGTGTGGGGGGCTGTGTGGAGCTGTTGGGGGGGTTGTGGGGTTGTGTGTGGGGCTGTGTGGGGCTGTGATTGGGGGGGGTGTGGGGCTGTGTGGGGGGCTGTATGTGGGGCTATGTGGGGGGCTGTGAGGGGGATGTGGGGTCTGTGTGGGGCTGTGTGTAGGGCTGTGTGGGGTCCTGTGTGGGGCTGTGTGTGGCTGTGTGGGGCTGTGAGTGGAGGGCTGTGTGGGGGGCTGTGTGGGGGGCTGTTTGGGGGGCTGTGTGGGGGGCTGTAAGTGGGGCTGTGAGTGAGGGGGCTGTGAGTGGGGGGGCTGTGTGTGGTGCCGTGTTGGGCTGTGTGAGGAGCTGTGTCGCGGGGCTGTATGTGGGGCTGTGTGTGGTGCTGTGTGGGGCTGTGTGGGGGCCTGTGTGGGGGGTTGTGAGTGGGGCTGTGTGAGTCTGTGTGGGGGCTGTGTATGGGGGGCAGTGTTGGGGGCTGTGGGGGGCTTTGTGGGGGGCTGTGTGTGGCTGTGTGGGGGGCTGTGTGGGGCTGTGTGTGGGGCTGTGAGTGGGGGGGGGGCTGTGTGTGGTGCTGTGTGTGGTGCTGTTTGGGCTGTATGTGGGGCTGTGTGAGTCTGTGTGTGGGGGGCTGTGTATAGGGGGGCTGAGTGTGGAGCTGTGAGTGGCTGTGTGTGGGGCTGTGTGTGGGGGCTGTGTGTCGGGCTGTGTGTGGGGCTGTGTGTGGGGCTGTGGGGGGCTGTGTGGTGGACTGTGTGGGGGGCTGTGTGGGGGGCTGTGGGGGGGGCTGTGGGGGGGGCTTTGTGGGGCTGTGTGGGTGACATTGGGGGGCTGTGCGGGCGACTGTGGGGGGCTGTGTTTGGGGCTTTGTGTGCGGTTTAGGGGGCTGTTGTGGTGCTGTGAGTGGCGCTTTGTGGGGCTTTGTGGGGGGCTGTGTGGGGCTGTGGGGAGCTGTGTGAGGGGCTGTGTGCGGGGCTGTAGTGGGGCTGTGTGTGTCTCTTTGTGTGGGGCTGTGTGGGGCTGTGAGTCTGGCTGTGTGTGGGGCTGTGTGTGGGGCTGGTGGGGGGCTGTGTTGGGCTGTGTATGGGGCTGTGTGTGGGGCTGTGTGGGGCTGTGCTGGGCTGTGTGGGGTGCTGTGTGGGGGGCTGCGTGGGGGGCTGTGTGGGGGGCTGTGTATGGGGGGCTGTGTGTGGGGCTGTATTGGGCTGTGTGGGTGGCTTTGGGGGGCTGTGCGGGCGACTGTGGGGGGCTGTGTGTGGGGCTTTGTGTGGGGGGCTGTGTGTGGGGCTGTGTGGGGGGCTGTGTGTGGGGCTGTGTGGGGCTCTGTGGGGGGCTGTGTGTGGGGCTGTGTGGGGGGCTGTGTGGGGCTGTGGGGGGCTGTGAGGGGGGGCTGTGTTTGGGGGCTGTGTGTGAAGCTATGTGGAGGGGCTGTGAGGGGGAAGTGGGGGGCTGTGGTGGGCTTTGTGTAGGGCTGTGTGGGGGCCTGTGTGGGGCTGTGTGTGGGGCTGTGTGTGGGGCTGTGTGGGGGGCTGTGTGGGGGGCTGTGATTGGGGGGGCTGTGTGTGGGGCTGTGTGGGGGCTGTGTGGGGGGCTGTGTGGGGGGCGGTGAGTGGGGCTGTGTGTGAGGGGCTGTGAGTGGGGGGCTGTGTGTTGGGCTGTGAGTGGGGCTGTGTGGGGGGCTGTGTGGGGGGCTGTGTGTGGGGCTGTGAGTGAGGGGGCTGTGAGTGGGTGGGCTGTGTGGGGGGCTGTGTGTGTGGGTCTGTGTGGGGCTGTGGGTGGGGTCTGGGGGTGGCTGTGGGGGGCTGTGATTGGGGCTGTTTGTGGGGCTGTGTGTGGGGCTGAGTGAGTCTGTTTGTGGGGCTGTGAGTCGGGCTGTGTGTGGGGCTGTGTGTGGGGCTGTGTGGAGCTGTGTGGGGCTATGCATGGGGCTGTGGGTGGCTGTTTGTTAGGCTGTGAGGGGTTGTGTTGGGGCTATGTGGGGGGCTGTGTGGGACTGTTTGTTGGGCTGTGTGGGGCTGTGTGTGGGGCTGTGTGGTGGGCTGTGTGTGGGGCTGTGGGTGGGGCTTGTGGGGCTGTGTGGGGGGCTGTGTGTTGGGCTGTGTGTCGGGCTGTGATTGGGTCTGTAAGTGGGGGTGTGTGTGGGGCTGTGTGAGGGGCTGTGTGCGGGGCTGTGTGTGGGGCTGTGTGTGTGGCTGTGTGGGTCTGTGTGGGGTCTGTGTGGGGGGCTGTGTATGGGGGGCTCCCTGGGGGGGCTGTGTGGGGGGCTGTGTGTGGGGCTGTGTCGGGGGCTGTGAGTGGGGCTGTGTGGGGGCTATGTGTGGGGGGCTGTGTGTTGGGCTGTGTGTCGGGCTGTGATTGGGTCTGTAAGTGGGGGTGTGTGTGGGGCTGTGTGAGGGGCTGTGTGCGGGGCTGTGTGTGGGGCTGTGAGTGGGGCTGTGTGGGGGGCTGTGTGGGGGGCTGTGTGGGGCTGTGTGGAGGGGTGGGTTGGGGGGAATTGGGGGTCTGTTGGGGGCAGTTGGGGGCGCTGTGTGGGGCTGTGTGTGGGGCTGTTTGGGGGGCTGTGTGGGGGGCTGTTGGGGGTGTGAGTAGTGGGGGTTGTGGGGCTGTGTGTTGGGCTGTGTGTTGGGCTGTGTGGGGGGCTGTGTGTGGGGCTGTGTGAGGGGCTGTGTGGGGGGCTGTGTGTGGGGCTGTGTGTGGGGCTGTGTGTGGGGCTGTGTGTGGGGCTGTGTGGGGGGCTGTGTGGGGCTGTGTGGGGGGCTGTGTGGGGCTGTGGGGGGCTGTGTGGGGATGTTTGGGGCTGTGAGTGGGGCTGTGAGTGGGGCTGTGAGTGGGGCTGTGGGGGGCTGTCTGTGGGATTGGCTTTGGGCTGTGTGGGGGGCTGTGTGGGGCTGTGAGTGGGAGGGCTCTGGGGGGCTGTGTGGGGCTATGATTGGGGGGGCTGTGAGGTGTGCTGTGTGTGGGGCTTTGTGTGGAGCTGTGTGTGGCACTGTGGGGGGTTCTGTGGGGGGCTGTGAGTAGGGCTGTGTTGGGGCTTTGTGTGGGGCTGTGTGTGTGGGGCTGTGGGTGGGGGGGTTTGGAGCTGTTTGTGGGGCTATGTGGGGGGCCTGTGTATGGGGCTGTTGGGGAGGCTGTGGTGGGCTGTGAGGGGGGGTGGTGGGCTGTGTGGTGCTGTGTGGGGGGCTGTTTGTGCGGCTGAGTGTGGGGCTGGGTGGGGCTGTGTGGGGGGCTTTGTGGGGGGCTGTGTGTGGGGCTGTGTGTGTCTCTGTGTGTGGGGCTGTGTGGGGCTGTGAGTCTGGCTGTGTGTTGGGCTGTGTGGGGGGCTCTGTGGGGGGTTGTGTGGGGCTGTGAGTGGGGCTGTGTGTGGGGCTGTGTGGGGGGCTGTGTGTGGGGCTGTGTGTGGGGGCTGTGTGGGGCTGTGTGGGGGGCTGTGTGTGGGGCTGTTTGTGGGGCTGTGTGTAGGGCTGTGTGGGGCTGTGTGGGGGTCTGTGTGGGGGGCTGTGTGTGGGGCTGTGATTGGGGGGCTGTGTGTGGGGGGCTGTGTTGGGCTGTGTGTGGGGCTGTGTGTGGGGCTGTGTGGGCTGTGTGTGTGGGGCTGTGTGGGCTGTTTGTGTGGGGCTGTGTGGGCTGTTTGTGTGGGGCTGTGTGTGGGACTGTGTGGGGGGTTGTGTGTGGGGCTGTTAGTGGGGCTGTGTGTGGGGCTGTGTGTGGGGCTGTGTTAGGGACTGTGTGAGGGGCTGTGTGGGACTGTGTGGGGGGCTGTGTGTGGGGCTGTGTGTGGGGGCTGTGTGGGGCTGTGTGGGGGGCTGTGTGTGGGGCTGTGTGTGGGGCTGTGTGCGGGGCTGTGAGTGGGGCTGTGTGGGGGGCTGTGTATGGGGGCTGTGTGTGGGGCTGTGTGAGGGGCTGTGAGTTGCTGTGTGGGGCTGTGTGGGGCTGTGTGTGGGGCTGTGTGTGGGGCTGTGTGAGGGGCTGTGTGTGGGGCTGTGAGTTGCTGTGTGGGGCTGTGTGGGGCTGTGTGGGGGGCTGTGTGTGGGTCTGTGTGGGGCTGTCTGTGGGGCTGTGTGGGGGGCTGTGGGGGGGGCTGTTTGTGGGGGGCTGTGTGTGTGCGGCTGTTTGAGTCTGTGTGTGGGGGGCTCTGTGGGGCTGTGTGTGGGGCTGTCGGGGGCTGTGTGTTGGGCTGTGTGTGGGGCTGTGGGGGGCTGTGTGTGGAGCTGTGTGAGGGGCTGTGGGGGGCTGTGTGGGGCTGTGAGTCTGGCTGTGTGTTGGGCTGTGTGGGGGGCTCTGTGGGCGGTTGTGTGGGGCTGTGAGTGGGGCTGTGTGTGGGGCTGTGTGTGGGGCTGTGTGTGGGGCTGTGAGTGGGGCTGTGTGGGGGGCTGTGTGGGGGGCTGTGTGGGGGGCTGTGTGTGGGGCTGTGTGTGGGGCTGTGTGGGGGGCTGTGTGGGGGGCTGTGTGGGGGGCTGTGTGGGGGGCTGTGTGGGGGGCTGTGTGTGGGGCTGTGTGGGTCTGTGAGTGCGGCTGTGTGTGGGGCTGTGTGTGGGGCTGTGTGTGGGGCTGTGTGTAGGGCTGTGTGGGGAGCTGTGTGGGGCTGTGTGTGGGGCTGTGTGTGGGGCTGTGTGGGGCTGTGTGTGGGGCTGTGTGTGGGGCTGTGTGTGGGGCTGTGTGTGGGGCTGTGAGTGGGGCTGTGTGGGGGGCTGTGTGGGGGGCTGTGTGGGGGGCTGTGTGTGGGGCTGTGTGTGGGGCTGTGTGGGGGGCTGTGTGGGGGGCTGTGTGGGGGGCTGTGTGGGGGGCTGTGTGGGGGGCTGTGTGTGGGGCTGTGTGGGTCTGTGAGTGCGGCTGTGTGTGGGGCTGTGTGTGGGGCTGTGTGTGGGGCTGTGTGTAGGGCTGTGTGGGGAGCTGTGTGGGGCTGTGTGTGGGGCTGTGTGTGGGGCTGTGTTGGGCTGTGTGTGGGGCTGTGTGTGTGGGGCTGTGTGGGCTGTTTGTGTGGGGCTGTGTGGGCTGTTTGTGTGGGGCTGTGTGTGGGACTGTGTGGGGGGTTGTGTGTGGGGCTGTGTGTCGGGCTGTGTGTGGGGCTGTGTGGGGCTGTGTGGGGGGCTGTGTGGGGCTGTGTGGGGGGCTGTGTGGGGGGCTGTGTGTGGGGCTGTGTGGGGGGCTGTGTGGGGGCTGTGTGTGGGGCTGTGTGTGGGGCTGTGTGTGGGGCTGTGTGGGGGTCTGTGTGGGGGGCTGTGTGGGGGGCTGTGTGGGGGTCTGTGTGGGGGGCTGTGTGTGGGGCTTTGAGTGGCTGTGTAGGGCTGTGTGAGTCTGTGTGAGGCTGTGAGTCAGGCTGGGTCGGGCTGTGTGGGGGGCTTTGTGGGGGGGTTGTGTGGGGCTGTGAGTGGGGGTGTGTTTGGAGCTTTGTGTGGGGCTGTGTGGGGCTGTGTGTGGGGCTGTGAGTGGGGTTGTGTGTGGGGCTGTGTGGGGGGCTGTGTATGGGGGGCTGAGTGTGGGGCTGTGTGGTGCTGTGTGGGGCTGTGGGGGGGGCTGTGTGTGGGGCTGTGTGGGGCTGTGTGGAGCTGTGTTTGGGGCTTTCTGGGGCTGTATATGGGGCTGTATGTGGGGCTGTGTGTGTGGCTGTTCGTCGGGCCGTGTGGGGGATGTGTGCGGGGCTGTGTGGGGGGCTGTGGGGGGCTGTGACGGGGGTGGGGCTGTGTGTGGGGCTGTGTGTGGGGCTGTGTGGGGCTGTGGGGGCCTGTGACGGGGGTGGGGCTGTGTGTGGGGCTGTGTGGGGGGGCTGTGTGTGGGGCTGTGGGGGCGGTGACAGAACAGGAAGTCAGGGAGAGCTATGGCTGTGGCTGAGGAATGGTCTCAAAGAGCTGCTCTTGCAGAGCACTGGCCCGCAGAATGCTGTGAGCATGTTGATGGCCAGGCCTCCAGGGGGCACCACAGCATCGCTGCCGAGAGGGCCGGGCGGTGCACATCAGTGCGTGTCAGACTGTTCATCTTCCGTGGGCAGCGGAGTCTCCCCGGGCCCCCGCGCTCGGCGCTCTGGCAGGAGCTCAGGCATCTTTGCAGCGGCTCCATCCTGGCTGCGGAGCAGACCCGTTGCAGAGATGGAAATCGGGTCTGGGGAGATTCGGTGCCTGCACAGCTGTTAGCGCAGGCCTGAGCTAACTCGGGCTCTCTGACCCCAAACCTCCGACTGTCCCCCAGGCCGATGTGAGTCGCAGCCTGCTGCAGCCGCCGGCGGCCAGGCTGGATCTTGTTCCTTTACTTAAGGTGCTGCTCTGCGGGGGAGGGCTGGGTTCTGTCAAAAGCCTTCCAGACACAGGCGAGTCTAAGATCCGGGCGAAGTGACAGCTGTGCTGGGATTGCCAGCTTCCCACCCCAGCAGCGCCGGAGCCCCACGCGGCGCAAGTCCTGCCGATCCGTGGGGCCTCCCGCCGGAACGGGTCTGCCACTTCCAGGCGGCTGCACAGCTCGGTCTCTCCCCGCACAGCTGGCGGCTTCCGCACAGTGCTCGGTCGCCGCGTCACAGGAGACCACGAGGGACGAGTGGTGAGAGCAAAAGGTGAGCAAACTCTGGTGCTTACCGCCACGGGGCGGGGGTACACAGCCCGCACAGTTTGTCATTCATCGACACAGCGGCACCTCCCTCCCTGGGTTTCCCACGGCGACACATCACCAGCTCTGCTCACGCAGGACACGTGCCCCGGAGCGTGCGTGCGTGTGCTTTGTTGGTTGCTAATGTGTATATTAAAAATTAAAGACTGTCAAGTTACAGTGGGGAGGGGAGGAAGATGTGGGGGAGATAGTAGATCAACCGAAAGACTTGTGTACATGCATATAAGCACAACCAATGGACACAAAACTCTGGGGAGGGAGGGGATGTATGGGAGGGGGGGGGCAAAAAAATCAATAAAATATATTTTAAAAATTAAAAACTCTGAGTCGGTCCATGGAAAATATGCCTCCAGGTACTTTTTTGTATCAAGGGTCTGCCAGGCGGTTGATGACTGGAAGATGAAGAATACCTGCATTCGGGCCACAGTGACCTCTTGGGAGGAAAATGCTCCTGTAAGCAAGTCAGGGGTGAAAGGGAGTCCCCCCTTCCTCTCCCCACCGCCTCCAAGAGCCTCACCGAGGAATGTTCCCGTGGGAGCAGCACAGTGCCTGATTAGCAAACGCCCGGAACTGCCATGGTCCGGGCCTTGCCCACAATGCCAGAGCTAAGTAGTGAGCAGACAGGCAGAACTTTGTCCTTTAGTGAGCTTACATCCAGTGCACCGAGGGAAAGCAGTGCCTCCAAAAGCATTCGTTGCACCAGTGTGCACGCCCCACGCCTCCCGCTCAGCACCCAGCGAGTAAGTGAGACATCTGGCCAGCCAGCACCCACCTTTGCCTCAGATTTAGGTAAGTCTGAAGCCACCTGTGTGGCAACCTAACCCACAGCATCCGGGTGCTCCCCTGCCGGTCAGTAATCCGGCTTAAGCTCTTAAACACTGGTTTTCTGTTTCTCTTCGTAGGAGACCACAGCTCCTCTTCTTCGGGCTGCACCTGGGCCCGCCTGCTGGCCTGGGGACAGGGGTGGAGTCGCTGTTCTGATCACCACACCTGCAGCTAAGGTTTCCCTCCCCCAGGGAGCCCGCAGCTAAGACTCTCCCAGGGCAGTTATCCCCACAGGCCAGCAGCCCCGGGGCAGAGCATGTGGTCCGTGGTGACACCAGCCTGGACTCCAATTTGAATGTCCACCTGGAAAATTCTGCCACTCATGGTCGCTCTTGGCTCCTGGGCCATCCATTCCCAGGGGACCAAGAACGTGGCAGCTGCACCCTTTACTTCACCCAGTCACCAGGAGGCCCTGGCAGAGCAACCTCAGCAAGCATGGCTTCCACCCAATGCAGACAGATCCCAGCTCCTGCTGCTGCTCCCCAAAGCAGGGAGGTCAGTGCACCCCATCCCACCTCATGGTGTGGTGCCGTGCTGCTCCATAAAGCACACCATTGGCCAAGTGCCAGTTAATACGGCACTAATGTCTGGTTAGCTGGTCACCAATGCCGTTCCTCACGTAGGAAACCAGGACTCAACCAAGAAAAGGCTGATGGGAGAAACTAGGCACAGAAGTTCTCCCATCGTAGACACAGCTGATCCTCACAGCCATTTGGCCTGGAGGTCAATTCCTCCCAGTGATACCAAGAACAATGAAGATTTAACTACAACAAAACTGACACACAGTCCACAAAGGGGAGCACCAAGAGTGTCCACCTCAGGTAACTGGGGAGTCCGACCCACGTGGCCATATAGGACACGTAGCACACAAAGCTACCCTACCAACTCAGGGAAGCAGTGAAAATGGGGAGACAAAGAAACAGATCACAAATGAAAGAAATTGAGGAAAACAAATGACTGGTTAAAGAGTTCAAAACCATGGTTATAAGGTTTTTCAAGAATTTCCTATCCTTAAGGATATCAAAAAGGACCAACTAGAAATTAAACATACACTGACTGAAATAAAAAATATTATATAGAGATCCAACAGCAAACTAGAGGAATGCAAGAATCAAGTCAAAGATTTGAAATACAGAGAAGCAAAAAACACTCAATGGGAAAAGAAAAAAGAAAAAAAAAATATCCAAAAATTTGAAGATAGTATAAGGAGCCTCTGGGACAACTTGAAACATATCAACATCAGAATTATGAGGGTGCCAGAAGAAGAGAGAGCACAAGATACTGAAAACCTATTTGAAGAAATAATGACAGAAAACTTCCCCCACCTGGTGAAAGAAATAGACTTACAAGTCCAGGAAGCACACAGAACCCCAAACAAAAGGAATCCAAAGACACATCAAGACATATTATAATTAAAATGCCAAGAGTAAAAGACAAAGAGAGAATATTAAAAGCAGCAAGAGAAAAGCAGTTACCTACAAGGAAGCATCATACTATTGTCAACTGATTTCTCAACAGAAACTATGCAGGCCAGACGGGAGTGGCAAGAAATATTCAAAGTGATGAATAGCAAGAACCTACAACCAAGATTACTCTACCCAGCAAAGTTATCATTCAGAATTGAAGGGCAGCTAAAGAGCTTCACAGATAAGAAAAATCTAAAGGAGTTCTTCACCACCAAACCAGTATTGTATGAAATGCTGAAAGGTATTCTTTAAGAAGAGGAAGAAGAAGAAAAAAGTGAAGATAAGACCTATGATCAACAAATACATATATATCAGCAAATGAATCTAAAAATCGAGTTAGCCGAAACCGGTTTGGCTCAGTGGTAGAGCGTCGGTCTGAAGACTGAAAGGTTCCGGTCAAGGGCATGTACCTTGGTGGCGGGCACCTCCCTGGTAGGAGGTGTGCAAGAGGCAGCACGTCGATGTTTCTCTCTCATCGACGTTTCTAGCTCTCTATTCCTCTCTCCTCCTCTCTGTAAAAAAATCAATAAAACATATTAAAATAAATAAATAAATATCAAGTGAGTTAGAAACCTGAGGAACAGAATAAACTGGTGAATATAATAGAATCAGGGGCAGAGAAAGGGAGTGGACTGACAGTTCTCGGGGGAAAGCAATGTGGGGGGAGGTAAGGGCAGAAGGTGGAGTGGGGACCCTGTAGAGGGGAGCTATGGGGGGATAAAGGAGAAACAATTGTAACAATCTGAACAATAAAGATTTATTAAATTTTAAAAAAGAAAGAATTAAAATAGGACTTGACCCCAGGCAACTATCCAACCTCTCAGGGTTCAAATTGCCTTGTTTATAAAATAAGGATACTATTGTGCCAACTTGGTAGGGCTTTTGTGAGGATTACACAGAACAACAGCACCTGGGACCCGGCGATGGCCGCGGACTGTGTGCGTGTAAAGGATAGCCGTGATTACCGTGTGGACCGGCTCCCAGTGCCCGGGCTCTGGGACTTAACTCCAGCTTCCGGACCGTGTGCTCACAAGACCCCGAGGCGTGTTCCACGCTCTCAGCCTCGGACCAAGCAGCTGGCCTACAGCTTTAAGTGCAGGTTCCAATGTGATTCCCCCGCTCCTCTTTGGAGCCTAGGCTGGGCTCTAATTATTGCAGTTCCTCTCTCACAGGGATGGAGCAGCTGCCAAGAGGCCCAGCTAATGGTCCCAGCTGTATGTCCCTGTGCCCCTGTGTCTCCTGCGTTATAAGCCCCTGGTGCTTGTCATCCCTGCAAGGAGTCTTGGCAACTTGGTGACACCGGGTGGTGATGATGTGTTTTCTTGCTTTCCCAGTGTAAGCAAGAACCCTGACGGGCGCCTGGGGACCCAGTTAGAAAACAACACGCTGCTCCCTGCCAGAGGGCCAGGGCAGCCCGCACAATCCAGACCTCGGAGGTGCTCCAGAGCGACCCGATCCGAGTGACCGTGGCTGGGAGGCTCTGCCCCAAAAGCCAGTGACGGCACCAGAGAGAGCCCCTGAGAAGTGAGATTCGGGAGCAGGTTGTCCAGGAACTCGTGGTTTTTCCCGTTCACAACATCCTGGAAAGGGAAGATTGAGGACCGCCTCACTTCCAGGGCCTGAGACGGGGATGCAACAAGCCTGTGATAAGTGCGGCTGCTACCTGAGCTGTCTGCCCAGCAGGCCGTTCCAGAACAGCTGTCTGCCCAGCCCGATGGCTTCGTGGTCACTTCCAGTCCCTTCCCAGCCGCCACCCCTACTCTGGCTCCTGTTAACTGGCCCTTAAACCAACCCAAAGCTCATCTCAAGAATTTTCCAGAGTATAAATAAAATAGCCAGGCTCTTTGGTGGCAGGAGTGTTAAGAGGAAAAACAAAGGCCCGTATTTTCTACCTCGTGGAGAAGGCCAATTTCTGGGGGTGCAGACGGGGGCGGGGGGGGGGGGGGGCGGGGTGCAATCAGCCCACACAGAGAAACAGCCAGCTGCCCCGATCCCCCCATGATTTGGCTGAGCACACATTACTGATTCAGCAAACCGGTAAGCCCCGTCCCCTGCCCCCCAGCTGTATCAATTAGAACTCTGACATGTACACCAAAAGCGTCTTGGACAATCTAGTATTGGTTCCTCCAGAGTCATGTGGGCCAGAAACAGACATGAGTATCCAACCAATCTTTCTAGTTCACCTCTGGACACCTCCCAGCTCTCCTGTCTTCCCGGAACCTTCACCTCCTGCACGCATGCCTCCTGCACCACCGGAACGGCCACCCTAAACGCCTCTCGTCACAAAGTATTTCCCGCTTCCCGCCAGGATCCGGGACCAGAGCATCATCAACCACTCGCTCCTGAGCCTTCCGCGTGTCCACCGTCCCACACACTCAGGGCGCCACCTTCTCTCTGTTCCCCGCCGGAGGCGCAGCCGCCCGGGCAGGCGCCAGCCCTCCGCTGTGGCCCAGGTCCTTGTGCAGGGCCTGAGGATGGTGGAGTCCGGCGGTTTTGTGCCTCCCGGGCCTGCTTCTACGTGGAGGGGACGTGGTCCGTCCGGTGAAGGGTCCACCCCGCCCGCCTCCACGGAGCTCTGCACGGGCACGGCGCTGCTTCTCTGCCCCAGACCTCCCAGAGCTGCTCCCATCACATCGGGCCTGGCTGAAAGGCCATTGGTGATGGTGAGATGCAGGAGAAAAATCTCCCTCCGGCCTAAATATCAGAAAAAAGTGGGAGTTTTCTAGGCAACTGGTCTGTATTTGTCTTAGACCCTGTGCCTGGTCACATGGTTTTACATAATCGTGATCATATTGTGTCAGACTATTGCCAAGCCGCTGCACTCAAACACAAGGAGGCCGACAGCACACCAAGACGTAGCGTGTCAGGGTGTCCTTCCATGATGAGAAAGGAGGCTCCTGGCAGGGTGAGCGGAGTGGCTCTGACGGCTCAGCAGTCACATGGACACTCTCCCAGCCGTGTTCAGTGGCATGGCCCTAATGGGCAAAAACTCAGCCACAGTGGGCGTATTTACACCACAGAAATTGGCAAATACTACAAACCAAGGCTTTTTTCTCTCAGAAAGCCAGCTGTCAAACAGTCACCGGCACCTCCCTGTCCTGAGTGCGGGCAGTCCTCCATTATCCCATCATCTCTTGCTCCCGTTGGGATGTGCCCGCACATCCTTGCCCTTGGATATTCTTTCATCGGCTGCTTCTTGGTTCAGAGGTAAAGCAGGTGGGAGTAAGTCTTGCCCTTTCTTAGTTGTCACCATAATGCTTCTCAGCCCTGCATCAGGTCCAGACTACTTACCAATTCTTCAGCCCTGGTGGTGTGGCTACATGGCTACAGCATCGGCACACACAGGAAGGTCCCGGGGTCTATTTCCGGTCAAGGGCACATACCTGGGTGGTGGGTTTAATCCCCAGCCCTGGTTGGGGTGTGGGCAGGAGACAACCAATCAATGTGTCTCTCTCACCTCTCTCTCTCCTCTCTCTGCCTTCTTCCCTCTCCTTCCACTTTCTCTAAAAATCAATGGGGAACGGTTTGAGCCCAGATTCGAATCTGTAATAAATTCTTGCTGGCTTAATCAAAATAAATAAATAAATAAATAAATAAATAAATAAATAAATATCAATGGGGAAAAAATATCCTCAGTTGAAGATTAACAACAACAAAAATTCTGTATACAGTTTTTTTTCTATTTTAATTTCACTCAGTTTCATCAAGTTTTGTAAAGACAGATTAGAAATAAATTAATAAATTTTGCTGTTACTGCTATTGATCAAAAGCTCAAAACCACCAGCCTCCCTGTTAACCACAGAGTGAAGTGAGAATGCTCTGCCTGCATTAAGGACTTCCGTGACCTGTCTCCTCAGCTCGTCACCCGCCATCGCCAGCACAGGCCATGTCCCTCCCTGGCCAAGCATGCTCCTTGCTGCCTTCTGTCCTTCTCCGCCCTGTGGTCCTTCCTGAGGTACCCGCCAGCTCCCCTGTCCTCCTCCTCATGATCTTGCCCCCTCGGAGCCTTGCTGGGTCCTTGCTGGCCGCAGAGAGCTGCAGGGGCGAGTGCGAGGAGGGCACAGCTGCCCGGTCGGCCTGTGCGGCTGGCCGGCGCCGCCGTCCTCCTATAAGGACCTATGACTGCACCAGGCACCCAAAGCCTAGGGTGACCCCCGCCTCCTCCGTGACCTCGTCACATTGGTGCAGCCCCCTCTGCTGTACAGCCAACGAGCTCAGGGCCTGGCAGGGCGCCCGGAGGCCTTGTCTAGCCCTTCTGCCCCCGGGCTGAACCGGGCTCCCTGCCCTCAGCCCCTTCGTCTGCGTCGGGCAGCCTGTGAGGTGTGCCCTCTTCAGGAGGAAGTGCCGTGTCTACCACGTCACCAGCAGGTAACCGGTAGGCATCGACCTCAAGAACCCCGACTCCTGTTGCCAAAACCTGGCACTGACAAGGCACAGACAGGCAAAGTTCATGTTCACGCCAGCCGGCGACATTGTCACCAAGTAATTCCCAGCGGGTCAGCTCGGGGCAGACGCCGGCTGGTACAGGGCCGGTGCGCAACAGCAGCCAGGGGCCCAGGGGTTCAGTGGCGTCCGCTGAGCAAGGAGGTGAGAGTTCGGGGGTGAGTCTCCCCGGCCTGGAGCTCACCGGGGGTGTGTGGGCCTTGCCGCAGCCCCCGCGTGCAGACGAGAATCATTTACTAACGTGGCTCCGCTCCGCTGCCCTAGGCGTGAGCGCTGCCCACCCCCCCACCCGCATGGCTGCGCCCGAGAAGCCGCTGTCCCTTTAACACGGGTGTCAGGGAAACACAAGCCTCCGGGGATATGTCCCTCCCTGTGCCCACGGGGCTCCCGGCCCAGGTGCCCGCAGGGGATGGGCGGGAGCAGGGTGTCTCCTGGCAGGTGCCCAGCCCTTCGCCTCGCCCACTGCTCGGCTACCTGGTAAGGAGTGGCCGCTGCCCACTGTCCAGCCTCTGCCCACTGCCCAGCCTCTGCCCACTGCCCAGCCTCTGCCCACTGCCCGGCTGCTGCCCACTGCCCGGCTGCCTGGTAAGGAGTGGCCGCTGCCCACTGCCCAGCCTCTGCCCACTGCCCGCCTGGTGAGGAGCGGCTGGTAAGGAGCGTGGACGGTGGGGCTGAGGAGGAGAGAGCGGGCTTGGTCTCGGAGGGCGGGAAGGAAGGGGAGAGGTGGGTGCTGTGCGGCGGTGAGGGGCCTTTGACAGGGAGGGGCCGGCCTGCGGTGAGGGCGGCGGGGACGAGCAGATCTGGGATGCGGTTCCTGGGTGGCTTTGGGAGCACTCGCAGGAATGTGTAATCCCGCTGGGGGCTGCGGGTCACGGCCCCCTCAGCACTGGCCGCCCGGTGTGGGAAGTAGCGCCGGGGCCGCTGTGCCGGCTGCACCACCCTCTCCAGGCAATGCACACCGAGCACACACCCTCCTCCGGCTCCCCTGCGGGCCCCTCACCATCGACCCGCCCACCACTCAGACTAGAGAGCACCTGCCCAACTGCCCCTCTGCAGGCGCTGTGGGAGATGTTGTAGGAGACACACTGATCCAGAATTTTCTGCCAGGGTCATGTCTGAGCTCAAATGATCAGGTTCAAGCTGGGGTCACATGCCGGCCACAGTTAATGGTGTGGAGTGGGAGAGGTGGCCCGGAGTCTGGGCTCTGCCTTGGAGGCCTGTGCACGGCCCTCCACGGGGAAGTGCACAGCGGACAGAGAGGGAAGTCACTGCAGAGCGAGCTCCGGGAACAGGCACACCCCCCGGGTGTGTGTGTGTGTGTGTGTGTGTGTCCGTATCAGTGCAGGCTGTGTTTGCATAAGCAATGCCTGTTTCACACAACAGGAACTGCTGAATGGATGTTCAAATCAAGTCTACATAAAACTCTAGCGCCTTTTGTATAAAAACATTTTTCATACGGAGACCAGAAGTGAACAGGGAAATGAACAAGTGTGAGCACACAAACTGTGACACAGATGCTATGATGTTTCCTTTTGCTTTAGTGCATTCAGCTTTATGACAAATGTCCTTGTTATCAGACTGCATGGTTCCGGTGGGAACCGGCTCTGCAGGACAGCGCTGTGCTGGGGAGCACCGAGGAGCGGGCGCCGCCGCGCTCCGGCCGAGAGGCGCACGCAGAGGCGTGACGGTCAGCGGGAGCGTCTGCAGCCCAGCGAGCGGCTTCCTTCCCACTCCGTGCCTTTCTTCCTCTCGCTCCCTTTCTTTTTAATTTGTTGGGGCTGCCTCGTTGCTTTCTTTGCAGTCTCTAATCCCTGCCTTTCTCCTGAGACCTGGCAACATGCCCTGTACATTACGGATTTTTAAACGCACACTTCGGCGTGGTTCTGGAAACTGATCTGCTTTTGTAAATACACAAATAGACACAGAATACTGCATGCGACAGCACAGAGTCGTTTTCCCACACTGAAGTTAATTCTTAGGCAGGCTTTAAAAATGTCTAAGGGATGGGTAGATATGGACTACTTGCTCATTTTTACAAAGCAGCAAGCTTGGGGCAAAGCATGGCCATGTACATACAGAACGGTAGGCAGAGATGTTGCCACACTAAGGGCTACACGCTCATCCTACATAAGAAAAGGCTAAATGCAAATCGACCACTGGTGGTGCAGGAGCTGCCCCCTGGTGGTCAGTGTGCTCCCACAGGGGAGGCGCTGCTGAGCTGAAGCAGAGCTTGGGGCTGGCCAGTGCAGGGGGGTAGCAGGAGCCTCTCCCCTCTCTGCAGCAGCGCTAAGGACGTCCGACTGATGACTTGGGCCCGCTCAGGCCAGGCTGAGGGACACCCACCCCCCCACCACCACCACATGCCCTAAGTGCATGAATTTCATGCACTGGGCCTCTAGTTTATATCTATAAAAGACTAATCTGCAAAGTGTCGCCTTGGGAGTTTGGCCAGGAGACTGGGGGTTTGGTTGTTTGCTATGACATGTGCTGACCACCAGGGTGCGGCGTGGAAGGAAGGAAAGCCCCCACCGGCAGCAGAAAGGCTTCCATTGGCCCCATCGCCAGTCAGGCCTAGAGACCCTGCTCGTGCAGGAGTTTGTGCACCGGGCCTCTGGTTTAAAAATCGTTTCAGATATTTGGCGTATTAATTTAATGATTTATTTAGAAATCAAAATGTGTCCAGGAGGAATAGGAAGTAAGAGCGATAATGAAAAGCCAGGAGGTGGAGAGGGAGCCGCGCCGGGCGGCCGCTGCACCTCACGTGCTCAGAAGCAAGCACGTCCACGCCGATCTTGAGTCTTTCCACGCATCTTGCACTTGGACCAGGAGAGGCCACACCGGGGCCGGGCGGAACGCCTCAGGCCAGCGGTCAGTCAGGGCGAGGGCCGGACCCCGGCGACAGGGCACTCAGAGAGGCGAGCTCTGAGCGCTGGCGTCCGCCTGACGCTCCACGGAGAGCCGTTGCTTCGGACCACCGGCTCACTGAGTCGGGCGGCACCGGGCCGTGCTGCTGTGCCACACAGCGCAGGGAGCGTAGGGAGGCGGTGGCATTGCTCCCTGGCACAGACACCGGTGAAGTGACACCTGGGAATGCGAAGCACCTTGGCAAAGGTCACCCAGAGAGGCACGCACAAGTGCACGTACACATGTGGTGTGCGTGTGCATGTGCGCGTGTGCGTGTGAATGTCCATGTTTACGAGGGCCCCCTGGCAGGAGGGCGCTAACTGCCAAACCCTCTGCGCCCACTCCTGCACTCCTGTGTGTGCCCCTCTGTGTGTCTGTGTCTGTGTGTCTGTATCTGTGTCTGTGTGTCTGTGTGTCTGCATGTCTGTATCTGTGTCTGCACAGGGACTGCCAGTCAGTGAATGTGTGTCTGTTTGTCTGTGTCTGTGTGTCTGTGTCTGTGTGTGCATGTCTGTGTGTCTGAGTGTCTGTGTGTCTGTGTCAGAGTCTGTGTGTTTGTGTGTCTGTGTCTGTGTATCTGTGTCTATGTCTGTGTCTGTGTGTCTGTGTCTGTGCATAGGGACTGCCAGGCAGTGAATGTGTGTCTGTGTGTCTGTGTCTGCTTGTCTGTGTGTCTGTGTGTCTGTGTGTCTGTGTCTGTGTGTCTGTGTCTGTGTCTGTGTCTGTGTGTCTGTGTCTGTGCACAGGGACTGCCAGGCAGTGAATGTCTGTCTGTCTGTCTGTGTGTCTGTCTGTCTGTGTCTGTGTGTCTGTGTGTGTTTGTGTGTCTGTGTGTGTGTCTGTGTCTATGTGTCTATGTGTCTGTGTCTGTGTGTCTGTGTCTGTGTCTGTGTCTGTGTGTCTGTGTCTGTGCACAGGGACTGCCAGGCAGTGAATGTGTGTCTGTCTGTCTGTGTGTCTGTCTGTCTGTGTCTGTGTGTCTGTGTGTGTTTGTGTGTCTGTGTGTGTGTCTGTGTCTATGTGTCTATGTGTCTGTGTCTGTGTGTCTGTGTCTGTGTCTGTGTCTGTGTGTCTGTGTCTGTGCACAGGGACTGCCAGGCAGTGAATGTGTGTCTGTCTGTGTGTCTGTCTGTCTGTGTCTGTGTGTCTGTGTGTGTTTGTGTGTCTGTGTGTGTGTCTGTGTGACTGTGTCTGTGTCTGTGTCTATGTGTCTGTGTCTGTGTGTCTGTGTGTGTGTGTCTGTGTGTCTATGTGTCTGTGTCTATGTGTCTGTGTGTCTGTGTGTGTGTGTGTCTGTGTGTCTGTGTCTGTGTGTCTATGTCTGTGTGTCTGTGTCTGTGTGTCTGTGTGTGTGTCTGTGTGTCTGTGTCTGTGTGTCTGTGTCTGTGTCTGTGTGTCTGTGTCTGTGTGTCTGTGTGTCTGTGTGTGCCTGTGTCTGTGTGTCTGTATGTCTATGTGTCTGTGTGTGTCTGTGTGTCTGTGTGTCTGTGTGTGTGTCTGTGTGTCTGTGTCTGTGTCTGTGTGTGTGTCTGTGTGTCTGTGTGTCTGTGTGTCTGTGTGTCTGTGTCTGTGTGTCTGTGTCTATGTGTCTGTGTCTGTGTGACTGTGTCTGTGTCTGTGTCTGTGTGTTTCTGTGTGTCTGTGTCTGTGTGTGTGTGTGTGTGTGTGTGTGTGTGTGTCTGTGTGTCTGCACAGGGACTGCCGGGCAGTGAATGTGTGTTTGCCTGAACGGCCACACCATTCCCAGCAGGAAAGGGGCTTGGCGCTGGCACAGGCTCTCCTCGGGGCTCCGCTCCTGGAGCCGCAGGCAGGCCGGGGGCGGGGGGCTCCGGGGGCTGTGCCAGCGCGACCTCCCCTGCGGAAGGTGGCACCGAGGGACTGCAGGGGGTGAGCAGGCCAGACCATGCGGGGCCAACCATCATCATGGGATGGATAGCCGGGCAGGCTGCTTAAGTCTCCCGGAGCCTCAGTCTCCCCGTCTGCCAAAGGGGGTGACCATAGCCCGGCACTCAATGAACGTGCTGTTCCCGGCGGCCGGACCGGGCCGCTGTCAGGCCTCCACCACAGCACCCCGGAGCGGAGAGACGGCTGTGTGTTAGCACCGCAGTCAGGAGTTCAGACCGGCGCCCAGTGCCAAGTGCCGATGAAGGTCGTGGAACAAGAAGAAATGACCGCGGAATTAGGACGGGAGAGGCTGGATTCCAGTGGGCAGCCAGGGAGGCGGGGCTGAGGTGCGGGCCCAGACTCACACGGTGGCTCTGGCCCAGGCCATGGCGGCACCGATGAGAGGCCCTGCAGTGGCGCACTACGCGTTTTAGATGCGTTATCTTATAAATCCTCAGTGACCCTGGAGGGGTAACATGCCCATTGCGCAGGTGAGAACACTGAGGCTAATTCCTCCCAAGTCCCAGCCAGAGGGATTCCTAACCAGCTGTGATGGAGGACTGAGGGGAGGAGGCGGCCAGGGCAGGAGAAGGCAGATTCTGAGGCCCAATGAGCTGCTGTTATAGGAGAGGCGGTCAGGCAGAAGAGGCGGAGGAGTGTAAGGCAGACGAGGGGGCCCGATGGTCCAGGCAGCAGGTGCCTGTCTGTTTGGCTGGGGAGAAGCGAGACAGGACAGGGGCGTGAAGCCCTCAGCTGAGGGACAGTTATCCTTGCCTGATGCCACGTTTTCATCGACGTGAGAAAGAAAGATGGATTGGTGCCTCTCAGACCGCCCCACCATGCAGCTGAATATGTGCCCTGACCAGGAAGCGAACCAGCACCCTTTGGTGTACACGATGCAGCTCCAACCACTGAGCCACCTGGTTAGGAGGGGATTTTTATGTCTTAAGGCTGATCTGGTCACAGACAAAATGGAGAAGGGGAGCCTAGTAGTGAGGAGGCTGGTAGTGGGGGAGGCTGGCACCAGGCGGGGGTCAGGGGGCTGGCAGCAGGTGGGGGCTGGTAGGGAGGCTGGGGGACCTGGCAGTGGGGGCCTGGCAGAAGGTGGGGGGGGGCTGGCAGCAGGTGGGGGGCAGGCGGTGGGGGGAATGGCAGAAGGTGGGGGGCAGGCGGTGGGGGAGCTGGAGGTGGGGGGGCTGGCAGAAAGTGGGGGAGCAGGCGGTGGGGGGAATGGCAGCAGGTGGGGGGCTGGCAGTGGGGGAGCTGGAGGTGGGGGGGCTGGCAGAAAGTGGGGGAGCAGGCGGTGGGGGGAATGGCAGAAGGTGGGGGGCAGGCGGTGGGGGAATGGCAGCAGGTGGGGGGCTGGCAGCAGGTGGGGGGGGGCAGGCCGTGGGGGAATGGCAGCAGGTGGGGGGCTGGCAGTGGGGGGGCTGGCAGAAGGTGGAAGGCTGGCAGTGGGGGGACGGGAGGTGGAGAGGCTGGCAGAAAGTGGGGGAGCAGACAGTGGGGGGAATGGCAGAAGGTGGGGGGCAGGCGGTGGGGGAATGGCAGCAGGTGGGGGGCTGGCAGTGGGGGGGCTGGCAGCAGGTGGGGGCTGGCAGTGGGGGGACGGGAGGTGGGGGCGGGGCCGCTCCGGTGGCTCTGAGGAGGGTGCTGTCCAGGGGTGCACCCCGGCCGCAGCCCGCGTGGAGCCCGGAGCTCGGGGGACTGACCCTGCCCTCCCGCAGGCGGAGGCGCTGCCGGCAGCCAGGCCCGGCAGGTGGACACCATGCAGATGGCGTTGGCCCGCAGGGCGCTCGGGCGCCGCTGGCTGGGCCGGCCGGTGTGCCGCCCCCTGCACGCGGGCCCCCGGCTCCGGGCCCTGAGCCTGGCGGACTGCGAAGCCGTGAACCGCGGCGACAGGCCCCTGCCCGAGCGCTTCAACTTCGCGGGGGACGTGCTGGACCAGTGGGCCCGGAAGGAGGAGGTACGGGCACCGGGCGCGGGTCCCTCCCTCCCTGGGCTCTCTCTGGGCCGGGCCGCCTCCTCCAGGCCGCAGGCCGCTCTCCCTCCCGCTCACCAGGCTCCAGCGAGTCCCCAGCAGCTCAGTGTAGCCCTCCCCCCCCCCCCCCCCCCGGTGCTCCTGCGGCTCTCGGAGCCTGGGCCCCGGACTGGCCGGCCGTCACCTTCCCCGGGAGGCCGCCTCAGCCCCCGAGGGTCGCTCGGTTGGCTGGTCCTCACCGGAGGGAGTTCCGTGGATCTCAGGGAGCGGAGGGAGAGGGAGAGACAGACACACCTATGGGTGCCTCCTGCACGCTCTCTGGCCAGGGCCCGGGCGGGGAGCAGCCTGCAACCGAGGTGCGTGCCCTTGACCTGAACAGGACCCGGACCTCTGGTCAGCCGGCCTCCGCTCCACCCACTGAGCCACACCGGCAGGGTGCTGACGCCCGGGCAGGGGTGCGGCTCCCCGGGCAGGGGTACTGGCTCCCCGGGCAGGGGTGCGGCTCCCCCAGCGGTGAGTGACAGGTGGGTGAGGCTGAGTGAGAAAGCAGCTCAGTGCCTCCCATCTGGAGCCCTGAGCTCAGAGGGCTGATGGTTGGGAAATAGTGACCTGAATTGTTTACTAATTCCCATGGCCCGGGAGGGGCAGTCAGGAACCTGACCTTGTAGATGAGCAACTTACCCAAGGCCGCCCATTCCGAGGGCGGAACCAGCCCTGCCCCACGGTCCGCGGGGAGGAGGGCGGCACACCTCACACTGGGGAGGGCGGAGCGGGGCTGAGGGAACAGAGAGAGAGAGGGGAGGGGGCAGGTAAGAGCGCCTGGAGGGCAGGCAGGGCAGAGGCTGGGCAGCACCGACCCCTCCCGGCAGAAGCTCGGTGAGATGCTCCCTCAGAGCCCATCGGTCCAGCTGCCGCTCCTCCCAGCCCCCCGCCCTCTGCTGCCTGGGTGCCCAGGCCGCCCGAGGGTGCACCCCGATGCACTGGCCTGGGCACCCGGGGCCATTTCGGTGGGACAGGATTCGCATCGCCGGGGGGGGGCTGTATTGCAGGGCTGGGGGGGGGGGGTCCGTGCTCCTGAGGACAGAGGCCAGGACGCCCGAGGACACACCGCGTGGCCGCCAGCGGCCGGGGAGGGCAAGCACGGACTGTGCTCAGGAGGAGAGGATCCCCACAGCCCTGGTGC